>JAAAKQ030226950.1:0-11349 GCA_010016005.3 Zanna intricata | reverse complement strand
ACGGCCATGGTGAAATATCAATTACAACGTGCGATAAACGCTATCACCGAAGTAGCGAAGTATAATGGATTTAAATTCTCACCTGAAAAAATGTGTTGTGTACAATTTTGTAGAAAGAGAATTCCTCACCGAAGTCCTGTATTGAGAATCGATGATCACCCGATTGAGTATAAAGATAATGTCCGATTTCTAGGTCTCCTGTTAGATAAATCGCTTACATGGGGATCACATATACAGGATTTGGTGATAGATGCAAAAATGCCCTAAACATTATGAAATTTTTATCTAATATCAACTGGGGCTCAGATAAAGATATATTACTAAGACTGTATAAAGCATTGGTACAATCAAAAATTGACTACGGATGTACTGTATATTCATCCGTCAGAAAGTCGCACTTAAGAAAGTTAGACGTTATACAGAATAGCGGAATAAGGTACGCTACAGGCGCATTCCGTACAAGCCCGGCTGCTAGCCTAATAGCGGAAGCTGGAGTGATGCCACTGCGTTATAGAAGAGAGATCCTATTATTACGATATGCAGAAAATATATGGGCCTTTCCTGCCCATAGAAATTATAAAGCGTTTAATGACCATCGCTTTGCTGCATTATATGAATGTCGTGCTACCTATCCCTGATCAGCCGGAATACGTTATCACGAATTGGGAAGGAAACATGAAATTGCTCTGCCAGATACGTTGGCAATTTCTGCTAGAGAGATACCGCCCTGGCTTTTGCCAGCGGTAAATACAAGATTGGATCTCTCCTATGAGAAAATAAAAGATAAGCCAGCAGTGATCATCCAACAGGAATTTTTGTCAATCGTCAGCAGTTACGATGAGTATAGTAAGATTTATAGTGATGGTTCTAAAACCGAAAACGGTGCTGGATGCTTCATATATGTAAATGGAGAAGCCCATTTTTGGAAGCTGCCAGATATTGCAAGCGTCTATACGGCAGAACTCATTGCCATACAGCAAGCTCTTCGCTATTGGGAACATTTTTGCGAAGAGAGATTGTACGTATGTTCCGACTCGCTAAGTGCACTGACTGCAATTCGGAACAAGAGTACTAAGGATGTCCTGACCGCTAACATCCTCTCTATTATATATGTTTTAAATAGACGAGGACAGCCATGATGTTAATGAGTGGAGAGGATTGGTTACCGAATTAAATGTCGTTAAATCCTCTCCATACAAATGGAAGAGCGACGCGATACTGACTCGCCGTGAACAAGTGGTGGTGACCAGACGTAGAATCGGTCACAGGCGTATAACGAATTCATATTTGCCAACCGGAAAAGATAGACCAATGTGTCGTGTTTGTAACAAACCACTTACAGTCAAGCATCTAATGGAAGAGTGTACCATATATGAGGACCTCAGAAAGAGGTTCGGTTTAATAAACAGAATTGCTGCTGATTTGGAAAATGGAAACGAAGGAAAAATAGTTGCTTTTTTGCACGCCAGTGGACTAATAACTAGCGTATAACTATACAAGCTGTAAATAAAAATGGTGAAGTCGAGTTCTATAGATATCGAAACCTTATATTATAATAATATTATCAATATTTTTCTGTTAAATTATTTTCTTTTAAATATCAGGACCCTTTACACCCTGTACGTGTTCTTTTCTGTGTTTGTGTTTGTAGTGTTTTGTATTGTGTTTATCTGTACTTTTTAAAGAAATGTTAGGGCCCTTTACACCTTAACATATGACGAGCCTTACGGTGACTAATGATTAATTTTTTAAAACTGTGACGAGGGCTAATGACCATAGCAGTCGATGCCCGTATAAAACCTAATTAAAAAAAAAAACAAAAAAAAAACGCTTTCTTAGCTTGATAGTGTATTCCAATTTATTATAACAATCTCCTTGTTCATACTCGAAAAAAATAAATTCCCCATCATACTAGCAGCCCATAATTCACACGAAAAGTGATTGTTTTGGACGTAATAGTATCTGTTATATCATTAATAGATTGGAATAATCTCAAATACGGAAATTTTGATTGTTTACAAAGCTGTCAAGTCAAAATGAGCTCATCTGAAAATATTTTTCTTTTTTCTTTATAAATCTTTTGATACACTTCGAGGTGTTCTAGAGTCCAATCAGCAAACAGTCTGCGCATAGAATAGTCCTGTGGCTATAATTGTTGATCTATTTGAATCTTATAGGGGGTTTAAACAGATCAATAACTTGAAGCAAAATCTGCCATGTTTGCTGTTGAAAAATAGTCCAATTTTGTGAACGATGTGAAACCGATAAATTTAGATTTTCACGATCACTTAGACAAGCAATATTCTCTTGCTTCTTTGCATGTTTTGACAACTGGTGTTTAATCATGAAGCCGAGAAAATTTTCATCGAGGTTTTTAACTAGACGATGATCTGTGCTTTAGTTTGGGCTGATTTCTCCACAATATAAATATCGCAAAATAGATGATATGTTGCTATAACTTATTCCAAACTTCTATAATACAGTTTATGATTTGTAAATGTTGTTAAGGCAGGCGTATAGCGTTCCGTGATGATTTGTCATAAACAACAGAAAACAAATGAGAATTTAAAAATTAAAAAAATTCAAAGACATCACCAGAATCTCAATATTTTGTGGTCAGTTAATTTAAACTTTATATATTTAGGTACTTTTGCACCAAACTAATTACGAGGAGAGTTTTGAAACAGCCATTTAACGTAGTCCTGGTTTGATTAAATTAAGTTGCAGTATTTTATTTATTTATTTTTTTATATGCAATTAAATAGCTACACTATTTCAGTACAAGGAATATCTATAATTAACTTAAAGAAAATAAAATCCAACAGCAATTAACTCCTGTATTTTACATTTTATTCTGGCTGGCACCCTGTAACATATGCCAATGGGTAATAAGGAAATAATTTTTTTATAGCGCGTAGGAAAATTATCGGGATTTGAATATAAGGTAAAGTGCAGAATAGCAGAATAAAAGGATATTTAAGAAGAAAATGATAATCATTTTTATTGTTGAATAATGATAAAAAATTTATTCTTATTTCTGAATAATGATAGAATTTTTTTAATATTGAATAGTAATAACGAAAAAATTATCATTATTACGGTCATTGTTGTTTTTGTTATTGTAGTTTCTTAACATTACATTTACATTTTAAATCGTCATATGTTTATGTATTTTAAAAATATGCTCAATTTCATCAGTACCATTTATTCCTTTGTTGTATTTTTGAAAAGCTTCAGAATTGTCTTCTCAAAGGGAGCTGGTATTCCCGCGGACTTTCACTTGGGGGTCGTGGCTTTAGGGCCAGCTGCAAAAATGAGTTTCGTCGCCTTTTGGGGGCCCTGGACAGGGGCTGTCCAGGAGAGGTTGGTCGCTTGGGTGTCCGACTCTCGATGATTGGACGGGGACTCCTTGTGTCTTTAGAATGGGTGGTAAAGTAAGACCACAGACCCGGTGGGGGATGCCTTTATGATTCCTTATTTGTGGCGTAGCTTAAACATATCAGTCGCGGTGGAGGAATCTATTTGAGGTTCCCTCTTTAGAGCCATAGCATGCAATTAAAAAACCAAGACCTGGCTATCTGGGGGAGCATTAGTTCTCGACTAGATAGTTTGAGGTACCCCCTGGACCTGTGTAAATGCTTATTTGCGGGTCAGGCTCCAAGGGAGGTGATAAAAAATAATGAATTTAAAAAAAATGTGTTGCTGGTGTTTTGATCAAGTTATTTTACAATTATTAGTGATAAATTTCTTCCCCTATTTTTAAAACGTTTGCTTAAAGCTGGACAGCAACGAATTTTTTTTTTTCACTAGAATCACACACACTGGTTGTTCAGTATTATTGACGTTTTACAAAGTTTTACTAGTTTTCAAAACTATGCAGTATCCCCTTTTTTGCCTTTTCTAATATATGTTGCTTTAAGGATCTGCTTCAGTTGTATCAAGATGGAAGACAATAATACATATTTATTTCTTACACACAATTAAAACAAAAAAACATGTAGCAAAAATAAATTTGGCTATTAAAAATAAAGCACTTGTTTTCCAAATGTATTAAAATTATAAAGTTATGAAAATTAATAAAATTTTTAAAAAATATATATTTTAGTTAAGTTTAATATACTAAAAAAATTAATTCAAATAGATATAAAACATATTTCTAATTATAAAATTATATTTGAGGTAATTAAATACAGAAATTTTGAAACCAAATATCTGATATCTATATGAAAAAAAAAGAAAATTTTTGTTTCCTTCAGCAATGAGACGGTTAAGGAAAATTTTTGAAACGAAAGGTCAATGAATAAAGAATATTTTAAAATTAATTTTAGATACAGGCCGCTTTTAAAATGGCATTTTAGTTTTGACAAAAGAAAAATATTTTCAAGTTCCACGCTATCAAATTTAAAAAGTGACAATAAAGGTCAGTACATAAATTTTTTGTCAAAGATAATTTTATAATTGTAGTTATAAAAAAAGTTTGATTCAAATTTTAACATAAAATAAAATTCCGAGATAAATATTTTTTTTAAATCGTTTGATGAGATTTTATTTCACATTTTAGTAAAGTATATCAATCTATTTTTGGAACATGAAATTAAGTTTTTTAAAAATTCAAAAAACAAATTTAACAAAAATCTCTAAATGTAATTTTTCAAAAAAATATTTTTCAACAAACATTTATTAAATTTTATTCTAATATATGAAAATATGAAGCATACCTCGATTATCTTCGCAAAATTATGCAGTTTATACATATCATTATTTATAAATTAGATTTTATTACCTCATAATTGGTGTAAAACTAATTTGTATTCACCAGGATTTTTCAATTCTTATGCCTGTTATTTATAATATATTATAAGAATCTATTAATTATACCCAGCGTTAAAAATTAACTACGTCTTTAATGAGATTAAAAATATATACTAAATGTTCATAAAAGAGCTATGACAAAACTATGATCTAACGACTTACGAAAATTTATTTTTGTATACGATATTTTTTTTTTTTTTTTTTTTTTTTTTTATGGGCATCGACTGCTATGGTCATTAGCCCTCGTCCACATTTTAAATTAATCAATAATCACCGTAAGGCTCGTCATATGTTAGGGTGTAAAGGGCCCTAACATGTCTTTAAAATAACACAGAAAAAACACGAAAACAAAAACACTGCAGACACAATACAAAAAGACACTTACAGGGTGTAAAGTGCCCTGATATATAAAAAGAAAATAAATTAAATTAAATGTATACGATATTATTATTATTTATGTTAAATCAAAATTTTAACTTGAAATTTATAACTGATAATTTAAAAAATTGTTCAATATACTTTGTTGTCAACCCTTGAATAGCATTAAATAAAAGAAATTAAAATGTGTTTATTTATTTTAAAAAATGATTTATTTTTTAATCTTACATTTTAGTTTTTAATAATTGATTTTCTTTCATCAAAAACAAATATTTAATAATATAAATTTTTTATTAAAGTATTACTTTAAGATGAATATAAGAGGGGAAATATAAAATAAAGATTATTATAATTCTGGAGAAAAATTTTTGCAGGTCTCTTTGTCAGATGTGTAGTACATTTGCGGTTGACGAATAACCAAAATTCCCCCAAGCAACAACTATGAGGTTGAGACGTCTTATTCTGACTTGATTACTTTTCTGAGAAACTAAAAGATGATCATATAATATTGTTAAATTATTTCCATTTGTCTTACGAGGTACAGGTATTACACAGTTAATCTTAATAAATGTTGTTTTCCTTATTACCGCAGGCGCCTGCCTAGCTCCTTTTCTATGCTGAAGGGGAGTTGTTTCGCTGTTGTAAACTTTCCTGGGTAACTCCGTCACGAACCTCCCCTCATCATTTATTTTCATTTTCTTCATAAATCACCCCATGTCGGCCAGGGCTGCTTTCTGCCTCCTACTCGTTCCTAGACCTCCTGTGTTCCTCACAGAAAGGTAGAATATAGAACCATTTATTAGAAGAGTAAATTGCTACCGGATACTAGGAACATATTCTTTTTTTAAACTAATGGTGCCTCGAACTGAAATAACCAAATCGCTTTTAGAATTCTTTTAAAAAAATAATATATATATATAATAATAGCTTAAAAATACCCTGACTGTTTTATACACATTTTATAATTATATTATATTCTTTAAAACGTCATATGTTTCTTTAAAAATAAGAAATAAAATTTGTTTTCCTAATCTATTAAAAATATTTCTTTTAATTTTTTGTTTCTAAAATATTATATCTTACCATGACATCAGCATTCTTATTTTATTTTAAAATGTATTTTCTAATCATATAATTATAATAATGTATCTAAGTTGAATATATTTTGTTACACAGGAGACATAATCGTACTACTTATTTGTATGGCTATAAGTGTTTAAAATCTTATAATGATTTATGTTATAATAAATTACTACTATATAGTAATAATTTATAGTTGTATCATTAATATTAATTATACAATAATTTATATGCTAAGAAAGGAGAGTTATAAATTTGGTTTGATATGTTTGTTGTCCTACTGTAACTCGGAAATGGCTTTACCTGTATTAATGAAATGATTCTTATAGATCATTTAAATCTGAAATTATTTACTACTCGTTAATAAAACTGATGAATTCGGGTCTTAAAGAATACAAATATACATACATATATATATATATATTGTTTTTTTATAGGAAGTAGGAGTTTTTTAAAAAAAAAACCGATGAAATAATGATAGTATACGAATCCGTAATTCTAATTAATATTTCTAATTCATTGAATGAATGTAAATGGTTGATAGTTATGCTCATAATTGAACCGCAAAATTCTGTTTAATATCTTTTGGAATTTCCCTTTAAGCTACTCCATTCAAAGATAAAACTGGAAAAATGGATTTTGTGTTTAAAATTTATATTCAAAAATACTGTAAATATTAAAAAGAGCTAACATTTAAGAGTCTTTAACATTAAATAGCAATCCACTTTGTTAACAAATGAAATTTTAATTTTTAATTTAGTACACTTTAATGAAAGTGTACTAAATGATTTCGCTTTAAATTCAATAAAATGTTTTCTCAATCTACAAGATTTAAAAAGGAAGTATAAAAATTGAGTATCTATCTGGGTAAAAAACGAATAAATTGTAAATTAATAAATACGAGAGTATTTATATGAAGAGTTAATTTATAATGATCCTTATATTGTAATTCGGAAACAGAAAAAAAAAGTTACTGATTTAATCACCAAATAATCTGTTGATTGGTTTGAATGTATGATTTTATGATATTTAAAATGTAACTGAAATCTTAGGGTATGAAATTCTTTGCTATATCCCATGCGTTTTAAAGATAATTTAGTAGGTTTTAGAAACAAAATTGTTTGCTTTATTTTATTTAACGTTTACTAAAACCTTGTATTCCTACTTAGCTACTTATTTCTTCTCTATTTTCTTTTATTTTTCCTATATTATACAAAATTTAAACAGAAAAATACAGGATTAATTTTAAGGCATTACCAAGTCAGTATAAAAGAATATTAATAAAAAATACATGGCTATTATACTATTTATTATTGACGTAAGAGACAGCATTACTTTTTACGCTAAATTAAAATTAGGTTTTATTTTGATTTATTCAAAATAAAAATTAACGCTTTTAGTAGATTTTAATGTAAGGTGAAGTACAGTTTTATATAACAGAATACTTTGTCAGAATAAGTTTTGCTGGAAAGAGAGTAAAGTTTCTCTTCTAAGTGGAATTAGGGGTAAAATGAAGAGAGAAAAAAGTTAGAGGGAGAGAGTGAGAGAAAAGAGTACTTAAGAGAGATGAAAAGAGTGTCAATGAAACGAGGAGGGGAAAGCGTAGGGGACGGCATGTGGTGATGTCATTAGGCTCGCAACTCGCTCGTCGAAAGTGCGGACCTAACTTCGCCTCTGGACAGAGTCCTTAACGAGTTGTTAATTGAGTTTGTCCCTCTCTGGTCCTATTTTCCCGCCCTTACCTATTCGTCCGCCGTTCCATATTATTTCTGCCTTGGGTATTACAATTCTTAGCAAACAAAATATTATTTTTTTATATTTATATACTTGAGAAATTATAATGCAGTATTTCATTACATTTTAAAAAATAAAGTTTTTATTTAAAACATTAAAAGCGAAAGAAAAATTCTGTATGGAGATTCAGTAAATTAAATTAAAGAGAAATAAATCAAAATTAAAATAAATAATCTTAAACTAATCAAGGTAATTTAAATAAGTAATATTACATTAATAAAAATCGCCAAATATGATAAAATAGGATGTAATTCATCAACCTGAAGGTAGAGGTTGATGGGTCATAAACATTATAAGAGTTTTTTCGCAGAGTTTCCATTGCACCGATGCTATGAAAAATCAAAAATTTACAAATATTTATTTCCCTCTTTTAAACTGTTAATATTATATACTGGAAGAAGAAAAACTGATTTCTATGACAAATATACATTTCTATTATGTAAGACTAAACAAATAAATAAAAATACTCATTAGCTTATTTAACAACAATTAATTTAATAAAAAATAAGTTTTTTAACCAATTAATCGAAATTTTTCATGTATTTTATTACATAAAAATATTTAAGTGATTTCTTTCTAAATTTGAAATGAATATGTATTCCAGCAGGCTTCTATGTAAATGTTTTATTGGATTGTACAAGTTTTGGTACATTCTTTACGTAGTCCTTGCTTCGTTGTTTAACTTCCCCTTAATTAATTAAAACTAAAATGAACAACGTTAATTAGTTTAACTACGTTTAATTTTATGACTTTTATTATATTTTGATCATTCACTTATCTTCATTTTTAACTCGTCATTATCCTTCTTTATGTCGTCGTACTTTATCACTTTTATTCTACAATTTATTTGTAAATAATTTAATATAATTTGTAAATAATAATATTACAAATAATAATTTGTAATTTGTACGCGAATAACGAATTCATTTTTTCTAACCGGCGAAGATAGACCAATGTGTAGTGTTTGTTACAAACCACTTACAGTCAAGCATCTAATGGAAGAGTGTACCATATATGAGGACCTCAGAAAGAGGTTCGGCCTAGTAAATAAAATTGAGCTGATTTGAAAAATGGAAATGAAGGAAAAATAGTTGCTTATCTGCACGCCAGTGGACTATTAATTAGCGTATAATTATACAAAGCTGTAATTACAAATGACGAAGTCAAGTTTTACAGATATTGAAACTTAATGATTTGATATTGTCAGTATATTTCATGTTGTTAAATTAAATTATTTCTTTTCTTTTAAATATCAGGGCCTTTTACACCCTGTAAGTGTTCTTGTTTTCAATGTTTATTTTTGTGACGTTTTGTGTTGTGTTTTTAAAAAAAATGTTAGGGCCCTTTACACCCTAACGTAGTTATGATGAGCCTTACGGTGATTAATGATTAATTTTAAAAGAATGTGAAGAGGGCTAATGACCATAGCAGTCTTTTAAAAAAAAAGAAAAAAAATAATTTGTAAATAATTCTTATATTAAGCCAAAATGATACCATGAACGAATGTACAGATTTTTATTTGTTTGTCCTTACAATGATACCTCTTTCTCAAATTTTTTATTTACGTATTTTATTGCTTTTTCTATAAACAAAGAAATAAAATGAATAATTTTTTTTCTTTTTTTGGATAGGCTAACATTCTTGCCGCCCGCATCTTGTCTTTCTGATTTCTTCATTATCTACTTCAACATTTTCATTTCTTAAATCTTCTTACTTTAGTTGTTTCATTTAACAGAAAAAAATATTAAAAAAAACTTGTCACTCCTTTATATTCCAACCATTTTTGATATCTTAAACATTCTACTCAACCACATCTAAAAATATTCTACAAACCACTGATATCTTTAGTTTGATTTTTTCAACCTTCTTCAAAGTCTGATGAATTTCAAGAAGTCTGCTTCTCGTTTCCTATCCTCTTTTAGAGTAATCTCCATCTAGTATATCACTTTCCTTTTCTATTTTTCCTTAAATTATCCGATTAATAATTTGAGAGTATAAAATGATAAATTATAAGTCTTCTTTCATATATATTATAATTTTTTTTCTTTAATCTTTTTTTGATTTTTCAGTGTTTTGTCAATTTCAGATGGAATATATTCAAAAGACAAATAAATATCCATAGTTATTTTTATTTTATTTATTTTCTCTATTACTTCACTGTTGCAGTAGAAGCATAACTATAAAGGGAAAGTATACCGATTGACCAAAATTTTAGGTATCGACCAAAATTATACAAATGATGACATTTAAAGACTGCCCTTAATTCAAAAAAAAATTATAAAATCTCTGAAATGTGTGTACACGTATTTACATGTATTGACCTATATTTTGATCTTTTTTTCAGTTGTACTAGATATATGACGTAATTATGTCACTTATATTTTGAAACTCTATCGTGTATTTGAAATAAAAATCTGTTAAGTGCCAAGTGAACTGGCTTTTAATTGTTTTATTACTATCGGCTTTATAATATTGCTTTACTTTGATTATATTATTTATGGTTTAATTTTATTTTTGTGTAAAGAACTGGTTTGTTTAATAAAAAAAAGTTTTTTTTTAATTATTTACTATTTTTCAGCGTATAAGATATCTTCTAAGTTTTGAAAGAAAAAATTTCTAAAAAAGGTATTTTATTGTATAAATTTTAAGTAATAGAATATAAGGCCAAAAGTTAAATGGAAGTCGAGAGTTTTGAATTTTTTTTTACTTTATTACTTCTACTATTAATTTTAAAACATAAAAAATGTATAATAAATTTAAGGTACCAAAAAATTTCATTTTATTAAAAAAAAAATAAAAATAGTATAATAAAGGTTTCAAAAACCTTTTTATTTATGATTTATGTAAGTACAACTATTCGATGCAAAGTGACCAGAAACACGAAGTTACCGAAGTAAATTTATGTTTTATTGGTTAGTAACCAATCATTTAATTTTTTTAATACAGAACAGATTATTTTTAATAAACATATTTGAAAGTATTTATTTTTTTTAGTAATTCCTAAATGCATGTATCAGAAACTTATGTAAATGATTGGTTTTTAATCTTCAACTTCTAGTTTTTTTCTGATTTTTTTGAAATTAGATAGGATAATTATATTGTAATATTTAACATACTTTTTCTAACTTATGAGAAGATGGTATGAGCAGATTATTTAATTGAACCCTTTCCCACCGTTTTACAAATCATAAACTTTTTTTTTTAACTACGGAACCACCGTTAAGGTATATCTTCAGAGGATGAGATGAATGAATTGTAGCGTGTGTGAGAAATGCCATGCCTGAC
>JAAAKQ030226928.1:0-11350 GCA_010016005.3 Zanna intricata | reverse complement strand
AACTGCGCGTCCAAAATGGCTGAAACTTTGGTGAGTAACTGTCAACAGATGAACAACGAAATTCGAGTGCTGCCACCAAGTGCTGCTATCTTCATGTTGAGGTCGGAAACTTTTCAGACCACCCTCGTATTTATACATGTTGTTTCTAAGTGGCATAGATTTTAATACATTTTAAAATTTAGTCCCACCTTATAAATTTTCTTTTAGTTAAGATTTCATTAATGCACTTCAATGACTGATGCACGTTATAGTTTCCTAATCCATGGGCTACTATTAAAGTTGTACTAATTATTTCACTTTATTATTTTGACTTTATTATTATAATCATTTCTATTTTAAAATTATGTCTTTATTACCTTATATATTTTATTTAATTACTATCTGTATATCTTTACTTTTTTATGTTTTGTTTTTAGATCTTTTTTGTTGTATTAACGTATAATATTTTGAAGTATATATTTCATTAATTTGTAAACAGTTTTGTCTGTCTTTGTTGCTTGTTGTTACTAACATTGATTGCTTAATACATATATGTGTTTTTGTTTGTATATGTTTGTATTGATTGATAAATTTTGATGCACTTAACTGTTATTCACTGTATATTAAGATTCTAATTACATATTATTAATTTTATATATATATATACTTTGTCTAACCCTTATTGCTATAAATTTGTTTTTTTTTTTTTTTTTTTTTAATATTGTAAATATGATATAATAATTTTTCTCTTTTTTTTTTATTAACGTACAACTTGTCATGATATGAATAATAGGAGATGCGAATAAAAAAAAATATATTGTGATCTCTATGGCAAAGTAAAATTAGTTTCTAATTTCAATCCAGAACATTCTGGGTTTGAATTACAGTTAGCAGTGGTATTTTATTTATTAATTTTTTTTTTTTTTTGTTTCAGTCTACTATTACTTGATAGCTAAATAAATAAATGCTTATATTATTAATGCAATAATTTAGAATATTTGACACAATTAAGCTTTAAAATGGTTTTAAGAAAAACCGAGTACATTTTATTATTTCACTAAAAAATTTAGTAGGAACATTAAGGAGAATTTAGTTTAATTCAAAAGTTGTATGTAAATAAATGAAGTAGCAAAATTGAAATGCTTCTGTTCTTCACCTCTAATTTAGGCCTATTTTATAGCCTGAAACAGAACCTTTACATAATTCCAATTAACAGAACTGTCCCCACCAAAGTAATTAAATACCAAAAATAAATAAATATATGGGGGTACCACACTCCTGAACGTGAATGCTAAATTATGAAATTTTATTTTTTAAAGCTTTATTTAATCTTGATTTAGGGAATTAAGGGATTAAGAAGAATAAGAGAAACTGGTGAATTGTGAGAAAGGGTCAATCTATCTAGAAAGAAAACCGCAAAATGCGTCAAGATGGAAATGTTATTCTGTCTATATTTATCAGGATATCAGTATATCTTTATTTAGAATGTATTATTGATCAAATAATTTTGCATTAACCATCTCCAATGTATGATGTAAAAATGGCTTTTTCTCCAAATAATAAAAAAGCCAATTAAGAACAAGATCGGGTATCCCTGAGGATGCCTTGTCATTTCTGAAATTTTATGCTCTCTGGAAATATTAAAATGAATTATAAACAATTCAGCCAAATCTTTATTAAAGGGTTAATAATGCAGTTAAAAATAGAAATTTTCTACTGAATTAAATTTGAATAAAATAGCAAAAGGGTTGGTTTTTTTAAATTAAAAATAACATTAACACCTTTTTTTAAATATCATGATAAAATAGCTAGTGAATAAAATCTTTAATAGTAAAGATATTCTTAATAAAAAAAAACATTTCTTTGTGCATGATTGATAAATAACATTTCTGGAGAATAGTTTTTTTTTTTTTTTTTTTTGTGAATTACAACCAATTCTAATCTAGTGAATTTACTTTTATTTCACAACATTATGTTATTATTTTTATATAATATTTGTGATAACCTGTTGATAATTTTTCTATCATTAATATCAAGGACTGGTTTAAAAGCTGGTTGCTCAAAAATTTTTTTTTTTCCATTTTAACTGTTCTTTACTTTTTTTTTTGATGTATATTTGTCTTTTTTTTTTTCATTAATATATTTTCTTTGTTTTTAACTACTTATTTTTTATTTCTTGATGTTTATTTTTATTTTTTTATTTTCATTCCTTTGTTTTTTTTTTTTTTTGTTTATCTTAATTTATTTTTTTTCAGAACGCTCTTATACTGCAATATACAAAAACTGTAAGTACCTATGAATTTGAAGTTAACTTAATTCTTATTATGATGTAGTTAAATTACATTGTTTTAAACATTACTTCAGTTTATATGAATGATCTTTTCAAACGTGTTGATCGAATCTTTTTAACCATGATGGATTTGTTAACTTCATCTTACATTCTGAAGGTTCTACATTTAAATTTCAGTAAAGCTTGGCACTTATTACTAGCTACATTTTAATTACATATGATATTTGTGTCTCTTGTTTGAAGTTTTATTTTTATATAATGCATTAAAAAGGGTGGCAATTTTTTTTTTATATTTACTGATTACATAGAAATATTGGAATAGATTCAGGATACAGAATTTTCATGAACATTCATAGAATTGCCTTGGCCTCTTTGTGGAAATCATATTGAAAGAAGACAGATGTAGAATGTAGGTCTAAATTAAATATATTAATTTTTCTACAGTGTATTATAATATTTGAATTAGAACCTGTATCATAATGAGGGTCACTATGAAACAGATTTACATTATGATACAGGTGTTCAACCTATGTAAAGCATACTCCTTTCAGCCTTAAGTTCTTTCAACTCCTTTTAATCAGAAGTGATTATTTTTTAATGTATAGGCTGTTTTTTTACTTTGATTATTCGATTTAGTAGTTAGTAAGCAAAGGTTAATTTGAAAGTACATTGATAGATAACCAAGTTTCTGTATTACATTGGTTACCCTTTTGATAATTATGTAGGATTTCAAGGAAGAAATATGTTTAACACTGATCGATATCGAAGAAAAGACAGAAGTTATGACTAAATACCTATTACCACAGAAATGTGTTGTTTAATGTATTTTTTGAAAAATTTTAAAAAGTATGTCAAAAAAACAGTATATTCTATAAATTATTTAAATCAGTAAACTGAATATTTTCTAGCTATAGAAAAAATACATTATACAACTCTCTTTAATGGCTATTAATGCAGTCTTCTGAAGTTTAGGACACTCTTTAAGGCTTGTGTTGTAATTTACTTCACATTATAACATTATAACATTTTAACATTATAACATTATAGATTCATTCCTTAGTGTACCATTATATTATATTTATTAATTTAGAGCAGAATATTTGTTCTACAAATCTCAAATATCATTTATAAAGTATGAAAGTACGATTTTTTTAATCTAAATTAAAGTTGCACTATCTAAACAGAAAGTAGGATTAAGAATTTAATTTTTTTGTTCGTGGTAAATGTTGATATAATAAATCTAATGACTGTGACTGGTTGCATCCAAGCTTTAAATAAGATATCTGTTATTTGGTAATGAATTTCAGTTCTGAGGATAATTATATAGCTGAGGAAGGAAGGATACTGAAAAGAGAGCTTCATTAAATTTTGTAAAATAATAATATTATAAAAAAAACCAGATCATGTGATTTTTAAATTGCCTCACTAACATTTTTCATTTGGATGGATTGGAAGTTTTCTGCTGTAAATTACAGATTTTGCAGAGAAATGTGATGGGAGTAGGTTACCAGAGGCATGTTTAGAGACAGAATATGTATCAAGATATTAATTCATTGATAAAAGTGGGAAAATATTTCTATATATAACTTAAATGTTCATACCAAGCTTTTGTACTAAAAACAACAGAAGATAAGGAGGGAAAGAGGTGTAGTAGTGTACTAACAAGATAGTAGTCTTGTGTTTTAAATTCAAGATAGAATCAGTATTGTTAGATGAAAGAAGAAGTAGGCATAGAATGTGCTGGATGCAGAGTATGTGTGCTACATGGAGGAATGATAGACTGATTCTGAAACTTTGAGAATAAAAGAGGAATTTGAGTGCGAGACCAACTGCTCACATTATAAGGATCTTATTTATAAGTAAATAACAACTACCATTTTTCAGACTACCTTGGATTCCGTGGCGCAGTGGTAGTGTCTTGGTCTTTCATCTGGAGGTCCTGGGTTCGAATCCCAGTCAGGGATGGCATTTTTCATATATTACAAAAATTCCATTTCCATATTCCATGCACAAGCTTCAAACTTAAGTGGATATATCATCAAAAAGAAAAGATAAAAATAAGATGAAATGCTTATTATAAATGTTGACTTAACAAATCTCTAATTATTTTAGAAAAATTTTTAACCTGTAAAAATGTCCAGAAAAAATTTCAGCCTGTAAATTATCTTTAATTTTTTTTTTTTTTTTTTTTTATTTATTTTTTAAAATATTTTCCCAGTTAGTGGAATTCAAAATTATATTAAAAAAATATAATCAGATATTCTAGTTACAGATATATACTACATCAAAATTTTCAATAAATTCCATTTTTGTAATTATAAAATTAATTGTTATTAGAAAGATATATAAATTAAAGTTTATATTAATTCTTATAAAAAAGTTGTATTTCATAACTGAAAATTCAAAATTCAATAAACTGTTTCTTGAGAGAGGAATGAATTACACATATCCCTCCTTTGTTATCATTACTGTTTATCATCTATTACTCTGCTCTGTTATCATTACTCATAAGTGTTCTAGAGAATGACTCCCTCACAGCATAAGATGATTTCATAACATAGAATTACTTATGATTTTGTTTGTAATTATTAGTCATATAAAATAGTATTAATAATAATAATAATAAATAGTTTATTACAAATTAAACTACTGTAATATCATTATTTTATTTATTACTAATTTGGACATTTTTATCATAAGATGAACAGGTAATCCCAACAATGGGGAAATCCAAAACCTACTCTTGTTACTTGTTAATTCTACTAAATAGATTTTTTTTTATAATTGAAGAACTTAAAACAAAAGGTCAATTATTAGAAATTAAAAAATATCAATTCAATCAAAATATCAATTAGTTGTGAACACATTAAAATGAATACAAGGTCATTTTAGAAAATAACAAAACTTTTAATTACATGCCAACAGACATATTACAGACATAGTGATGTGGGGTTGGCACCATTGTGTTTCATATAACCTCTTCTATAACCACATGTTTTTGGATTTTTTATGTTATTGTTATTTGAGTGCGATGTGTTTAAGTGATAGTAGCGATTTTTTTAATGTGCAATTTTCAGGAGCAACGATACAACATAAAATTTTACATAAAACTGGGGTATACTTTCACAGAAATATTTCAACTTTTGAAACAAGCTTATGGAGTTGATGCTGTGAGTTGCACGCAATATTACGAATAGTTTTCATGATTTAAAAGTGGTTGTCAATCAGTCAACTTCAACCGATGACATTCACGTACAGAAAATCAATGATCTGGTATATGCAATTCATCAATTGACTGTCAGAGAACTTGTGAAGTGGAGTTAGCACCTCAATTGGGCCACGACTGACATTTTGACTGAAAAATTGAATATGCATCGAGTTGCAGCAAAGTTTGTTCCTCTGATGAACGAACCCATAGAAGAAAGAACAACCAGTGGATGTCTGTCAACGACTTCTTGAACAAGCCCTTGACGATGAAACATTCATGCAAATGATCGTAAAAGGAGCAAAAGCTGGATTGTCTTGATTTAATGTCAAATGATAGTCTCTGTTTTTTCAATTTTAATAGAATTTTCATTTTGAATTCTTGATTGAAGATGAAACTGTGAGTCTTGCATACTATCAAGGCCTTTTCTGACAATTTAATTGAAAAAATTCGCAAAAGAGAGATCAGAGTTGTGGTGAGACAACTCATGGTTCCTTCATCACGATGATGGGCCGTGACATTCAGCTGTGTCAATTTGTAAGTTTTGTGCCAAAAATCAGAGACTGTCCTCCCTCAGCCTCCATACTCACCAGATCTAGCTTTGTGCGATATTTTCTTACTTCCAAAATTAAAATCAGTGATTAAAGAATGCTGTTTTGAGACTAAGGATGTTATTAAAGCAAATTCGTCATGGATCTTAAAGGCCATTTCAAACGAAGCTATTCAGGACTGCTTTGTGAAGGGGAATCATCGCTGGGAAAAGTAATGAATAGTGAAAGGAAGTATTTTGAATGGGACAAGAACCAATAATCTGTAAAATTAATAATAAAGATTAAAAAAGTAAAGTTCAGTAATTTTCTCAACAGATCTCATATATATTGTATGTTATTATTTATCACTTTGGCTTTATTTTGTCTTGTATCATATGATGTATTATGTAATTTATTTCTTTGTTAAAACATTTACCTTGTCATTCGTTTCCTACATAGTTTCTTTATTTTCATCACAAACGATGATTTATATTTCACTTTAATTTTATATCCAGTGTCAGTAATGTTTTCTCTCTTCAGTACTATTGATTTGTTACCTGATATTTTTTTAGTTTTAGGTATATCCTGATGTATTTGTTCTAATTCTGATATGAAATAACTGTTTTCTACTAAATTACTTGCCTTTATAAACAGATGACATTAATTTATTTTTTATTATTTCTTTTTAAACAATAGAGTGTATGTTCTGATTAAACAGAGGCCAACACTGCATGCTGTGACTATAACTTAGGTTCATTTGCTATCTTTGTTTAACAAAATACTTTTCTTAATAGACTGGCACTTATTGCAGTCAAGGTTACAAGGTTACAGTTGTCACAGTCAAGATTACAATTCAAGTTACAAGGTTAAGTCAAAAGTTTTTATTTCTGTTTGTGTCCCGTTAAAAAATTCATAAATGCACAATTGAAATGGGTAAAAAAATTATGAAAAAAACAGTAATATTAAAGTAAGATGGAATAGTTGAAGGAGAGGCTTTTCACATGGTAATGGAAGAAAAGGATGTAATTTAACATATTTAGATAGTTTAAACTTCAAAGTAGTAAAAAAGAATGCGTGAAAAAATGCCTTCAGTTAAGAGATAGAAAAGAGACCAATGGGTAGACCAAGAATGTGATGGGTAAATGAAGTGAGTAAAATGTTATTGGAAAAGATTATAGGTATGATATTGTTTTACATTTTGATGAAAAATATCAAATTTCTTGGTCCAGAACCAACTGGATGCATTGGAATATGAAAAACTAAAAATAAATTTGTTGGACGGTAGTTGAATTGACTTTTGATATTTTATTTCCTGAAGTTTATCCTTTTTGTAAATTTTTGTGATGTTTTTGTTAAATATTACATTTTTAGTAAAATTAGAAATACATTTTTTATTTGTTCTGTAATTTATTTTGCAATTTGAGCCCAGTTTGCCTTTCCTTGATATTGATGTGAACTTGTATTATTTAAAATTTTTTTTTATAGCAAGATCCTATCTGAAATTAATTTTTTGTATGACTTCCATTTTTATAAAATATTTAATAATTTAAAAAATTTATCAGATGAAGACATTTACAATTTTATTTGTTTTTATTTTTATATTGTAATCTTTGTTAATATTTTTTTTTTGTTTTTTCTCCATTATAGGTTCTTTACGATGGAAAATTGTCAAGCGCTATTGTTTTCATGTATAATCCTGTCGCCACTGATAGTCAACTATGTTTACAGTCTGCTCCAAAAGGAAATGCATCGTATTTTGTTCATACACCACATGCACTAATGTTACAGGTATATATTATTATAATTAATAAAATTGTAAGAGTTAATTGAAGAAAATTTAAGAAAAATTTTAAGAAAATCCCTGGTTATTTCAAGGAAAATCATTTCCTGGTTATTCCAAGTTGCTCAAATATTTTTGGGATGTGAATTCACTCGCTCATTTAGCAACTCTTCTTTTATTACTTTGAAAAATTTCTTTAAATTCGTATTTAATGTAATAAAAATAAAGATATGAAGGGTATTTTAAATTAACTTCTGGTCAGGAGTTATAAACAAACTGGTCTCCATAGCAAGATAATCCATATGGAGTAGATATCAGCTAAGCTTAAATATCTTCACACATACAGTTTGTTTTGCACGACTCAAGTATTATCTAGTGAAATAAACAGGTGATTTTTGCAGTCCTCATCAGTTGCCAACAAACGGCATCAGTTGCCATTTGTTTTCTGTAAGCAGAAGAAACATTCTGCTGTTATGATACATCAGCTGGGAATAGTTTATAATAATAATAATGTGTTGAGTGATCGTTCTGTGAAAGAACAGTAAAGGAAATTAAAGGAAGAGCGAACTAATTCAGTTATTTCTTAAAAACTATTTTATGTTTTATTTCAGGATGTTAAAGCAGTTATAACACATTCCATCCATAGCACATTAAATTCTGTTGGTGGCATTCAAGTGTTATTTCCATTATTTTCACAACTTGATTTACCTTACGATGGTGTAGATAACAGAAGAGATCCAACTTTATGGTGTGTAATTGTTTTCTTACTTATATTTTGTTTGTTTTCTTTGTACTTAAGTATATTAGAATAATAAGAAAATAAGAGAAAAAAGTCTGTGACAGAAAATTTAATGAAGCTTTTCTTTTTTTTGGAGGGGGTATTTTGTCATTATTATGAATCTTTCTTCTTTATGAACATTAAGTACAAAGAATAGCTTATACTAAATTGTTATTAAAGTAAAATTGAAGAGAAAGAACACTCCTGAACATTATACAAAAAAGTAATCCAAAATACTTCATTCATTAATATTACTTAAAATCGTTATAAGTAGATACTGAAGGAACAAAAAATAATTACTACAAAAATTACACTTTAAATAAAATATTAAAAATAATTAAACCAGATATACAAAAAACCATACTGGCATCTAAGTTTTTATAACATCTCTTGGATGAAATATATAATGTTGATTTAAGGTTAGAATGTATGGTTCTCTCAACTGATAACATGGACCAGAAAATTTTTTATTGGAAAAAAGAATGTATGCTTCCTCATAGATATGACCCTTTATGTGATCGGTTGAATGATATTTTTCTCAACTACTGGATCTCTCAGCATGTTTGCAGTAGCCTTCAAGATCACCTGATCTGATCTCATGTGATTTTTTCCTATGGGATTTTATAAGGAATCTTGTGTATATGCCTTCACTATTTACTGATTACCTGGCATAGGATTGAAGCAGCTACTGCTTTCTTACTCCAAATTTGCTGGTTGAAGTGCTGATTTGAACTCTCATATCAGTTGGATGTGTGTCATGTGACAAAAGATGATCACTTTTAGTGAAAAATAAGAAGTTTTAACTCACACGTTGTATAATTACATTAATAATATTATTTACAGGGACTGATGCATAAACATTTGAAAAATTGCTGAAATTTGTAATGTAAGTATTAAAGTTCATTCAAAATCCGTGGTAAGCTGAATTATCAAAAAAACGTATTGAAGGGGGTTCCCTGATGCTCAACTCAAAGTCATAAAGACACCTGAATTTATATTTGTACGGAACTTGAACAGTAGTTTTTAGTGGGAGGTAATATTTTTAGATTGCATATTAATTTATGATGAAATTTAATTCATCATTTTATGCTGGGATCCAAATGTCAGAGTATATAATGGAAACATCAAAGTTTGCTTACAAGGAAAAGCTTCAAAATCTATGTATCAGCTGGTAAAGTGATGTTAATTGTGTTTTGGAACTATAAAGATGTTCAATTCATTGTGAATTTTTGGAAAAACAATTTACAATCAATAGCAAGTACTATTGTGGCTGGCTAGAGGGAATTCCACAATAAGGAGGAAACATCATGGTTTTCTCTCAGAAGGTGAAATTTTTCTTCATGGAAAAACATTCACTTCCATACAGCTGAAAGAAAATGTAGAAAGAAGCTATTGAAAAGTTAGGTTGGGAAATGTTGCTGCATCCATCTTATAGTAATCCCAATCCACCTCAGATTTTTTCTTTTTATTCAGTCCTCTCAAAAAGAGTTTTTATGTGGCAGTATGACAGCAATGAGTGGGTCAAGATTGTTCAGACAATGAAATGAACAATTCTTTACTACAGGAATAAGAAAGCACACTGTAAAATAGAACAAATGACTAAATGAAGCCAGGTATGTTGAAAAATAGCATTAGTTTCATTGCCATTGATTAAATAATAATTTTTCTTCACTCATTTATCTCTTTAATTATTAAATCACCTTTGTATTATATTGACAATATATTTAATTTATATCAATTTAAATGATATGTTACATACATATAATTCTTGGAAAATTATTACTCATTTACAATTTCTAACCTCAAATTTGTACAAAATGTTTTATGTATTAATATGAGAAGATACTAGTATATGAGATACTATATAGAGACTATATAGATAGTATATGATACTACTATATGAGAAGATAATTCAAAAAAATTTTGAAAAAATTTCTTTCATGAAAATGAAAAAAAAGAAAAATGTGAGAAAGTTGAGTAAGTTTTATCTTCATGCTTAAAAATAGATTTTTATACATTATTCTAGGTAAAATGATGAATCTATACTAGAATGTTTCTGATGTTATCCCCATTGATTTATATGATGATTCCCTTATACATTAATGTATTTATAGTTATGTAAATTTTATTTACTGTTATATTATAACTTCAGTCATTTATAATATCATTTTCTTTTTATTTTAGTTCAAAACTATTAGGTTTCATTTGTGAATTGGTAGAAAGTTCCCCTACAGTGCAACAGCATATGATACAAAATAGAGGATTCCTTGTTATCAGTTACATGCTTCAAAGATCTTCTAGAGATCATCTTACACTTGACGTACTTGCTTCATTCCTTGGCTTAACTAAACACCTTTTAACGTGCCTATCTGCTAATAGTGAATTGCTTCTCAAACAGGTAAATCTACATATTTATTTATTTAATTTTATAAATATTTGTACAGTATGTTAATAACAGATATAATATAAGCAAATTTTTATTTTTTATAAATATTGTTGTATTATATTAAATTGTTTTTACTGTCCATAATAAATTCAATTGGAAGACCCGGGCTGAGTGGCAGGTAGTTGCTAGCTTCCTGCATATCATTGCGACTTCCAGGGTTGCGGAAGGAGTGTAGAAGGTAGCAGCCTGGGTGGCTAGGATTCCGGCTTGTCTAGTTATGTGGCTGGACATAGGCGATTTTGGCGTCGAGCCACGGTATAGTTTTATATAGTTTTAGGGCTACGTGTAGGTCGACCTAAGCCTACAGCGAGGGTGTTTGCTGCTGAGGTATCTTACTCTGAT
>JAAAKQ030226917.1:0-11351 GCA_010016005.3 Zanna intricata | reverse complement strand
CCTGACCGGGATTCGAACCCGGGACCTCCGGAATGAAAGACCGAGACGCTACCACTCGGCCACGGAGGCCGGCATTAAATACTGATGGACATCTTTAATTCTTCCTGTTAGATTCAAACCTAGAATAAATATTTTTATATATTTTTTAAATCCATTGATTATATATATATATATATATATTTTTTTTTTTTTTTAAATCTATTGGTTTTACAGGAATCTAGAAGATTTGTTCAAACCAATCTATTCAGTTAATGCTCACAAGGAAATCATTAATGCCATAGATGGTATAGGTGGTCAGAATATTGGATGTGGTGCCCCTGAAATAGTTACTGGCAGCAGAGATGGTAATTATAGATATAAGCATAAGTTGATAAGATATAATATTTATTACTATTCTATCTTAATAGTGTATTTTTATTTTATAATACCTCCTTTTAAGTTTATTTTTCATTAAACTTAATTTTATTTTTAATAGTAATTTTTATAAAATGACATATACAGTTAAAAAAAGAAATGAAAATAAACTTAAATAACTGTAAGATAATAATTATTTAAAATTTAATTGCAGACCTTCTCAGTTACTGGGTCTCAGGTTGAGACATAAAGTTATAGGCTGTTGCCACATACATGCTGAGCTTCATATCAGCAAGCAGAACACTAGACCCTCATATGTCAGCCAGAGTAGAATATATGTACACCACTCCCCACCAAGTAGCTAACCATGCAGCTCTCCTCCACCACTCCCAGGCACCTACAAAAAAAAAAGTGGACAGCAGAATGAATTTTCAATTCGTCGCTGACCAATGCCTGGAGAAGAGGAAGAAAATGGAAAATGTTCCTGACTAGCCCAATGTGGGATCTCTGCGGATGCCAACATCCACTGCAATAGCAGCATTCTTGGCCGGCCTGCCGAGGGACGCTAATTTCCACCCCAGCTTGCCGAGCTTTAAGCACGCTGGCCAGCAAGCTGATCAACGAGACCATCAGCAGAAGCTGGTTCAGTGTGGGATTGCTCGGGAAGAACTACCTCGGCCAGACTGGCAGAAGATGATCAACATCAACTCAACACTGCAGGGTATCTGGGAGCCAGTGGGGACCCAACTGCCACTGAGGAGAAGCTTGGTCTGATTCCCATAGATGAGCTGCAACTCTCCTACTACAGCTGAGCTGATATTGCCTCTGAACCCAATAACCCTTCTCAGGGCTGCCTCACAAAATGAACAAATGCTCCTTTTCAGGACCATCACTTCAAACAGCCCTTCTCAGGGCTACCGCAAGGTTTTAAGGTGCCACTAGCCGTCGAAGCAATTCAGCGACAAGTGGCCCCTAATATGGGGCGAAAATTGTCTGGTCAACAAGATTGGACCTAGCCTTACCTCTGCCGACCACAGTGTTAGTGGACAGACCAATATACAATGCATCCAACAACATTGACTGCAGCATTTCTGCCGGTGATACCTTCAGCAGCCTGCCACATGAGGACCAGAACTGTTCCTCTCCCATCTACAAACTCAGCTAAAAGAATGCATAGACTCAAGTGACATTCATGTTATTTAAAATTCACTAATAAAGAGAACATTAATTTTCATTTAAAATAGGTCTTTTAAAATTTAAAGATCTTTGGCTTTGGTCAGATCCACATAGCTCCTGACAAATGCACTCAGCTCCTGTCAGCTACACTTGGCTCTTTACATTTCACACAGCATCTTTCAGATGCACTCAGCTTCTGACAGCCTAGCAGCTCTGTACACATTATAAAAGCACTTCATTCAGTCAGTCCTCTTCCAGTCTTCTACGAGTATTCTACAAGACTCCAAGGACTCATTCTTTCACTCATTACATGATATTACATATATTAATACAATAAATTGACATAAAAATTTACAAGCTAATAATATTATATTTATGAATGATATTTACAATTTATAATAAAAATAATTATAATTGCAAGTACATAAAGACTTAATTTATTTAAAGAATGAGCATCAATTTTGATATACATTTTTATCAGTCCTCCGATCATGGATATATATGTTTAATCTACATTTTTGAAGAATTCATCATTTAATCTACCAGAAACTGCAGATAAATCTACAATTTGAAGAAACATCAATCAAGAATCTCCATTTTCAACAATCTACTGCATAAAGGCTCACATTGTCTAAATCTATAACATTTATGTAACATCTTTCTTAATTTACTTCGCATTTAATTTACATTGTTAATTTAAGCTATTACTATTGTAAAATCATAAAGGAAATTGGTGGATATAATCCTCTACATTACTAATCCTATATATTTTTACTCGGTCTAATATTTGAGAAAGGCATCTGCCCTAATCATTTCAAATCAGCAGAGGTAATTCCTATCTTTAAGTTTGGCAATATTAAACTAGCCACAAATTATAATACTATGTTATTGATCTCAAACTTAAAAAACTATTTGAACAGATGTCAAACATACAAAATGTCATAACATAGAAAACTATTAAACTTTTTGAAAAGTGCAATATTACATCTAAGTTTTAGTTTGGTTTTAGAAATGGTAAAGGAACAAACGATGCCATTGCTAAAATTAAAGAATCAATTGCTTAAAATTCGGATGGTAAGAAAAACAGTAGCTGCAATTTTTTATTTTTTTTTAATATTTGCTAAAGGCTTTTGACCTTGTTAACCATAAGTTATAGCTGAGCTGTTATATCAAGACACTTATAGAGGGTAATAGACATTGGCTGTAAGAAGGAAAAAGCATCTTGATAAAATGGCTCTGCTATACTTTTAGAAAAATTAGAAGGTACAGGTATAAGGAGAAATATATTGCAGTTAATGGAAAATTATTTGTATATTAGAAAACATATTGTGAAAATTAATAATTTTCACAATATGTTTTACAATTCTGTAGCATTAGATACTGGAGTACTTCAAGATACACTACTTGGACCATTGTTACTTGTATTATATATATATATATATATTATATTTTTATAATAAACTCATAATCTGTATGATTTTAACAAATATCAGTATCTATGGTTTTTGTTATATATAGCTGATAATTGATTTGAAACCAAGTGAAAGGCACCACGTTTATTAAAGAATAAAGGTGTGACTATTAAATAATGAGACTAATGCTTTAAAATATTTTATTCTTAATTTATACATATTTAGTTATTATCCCCTTCAATATACATCCCTCCAATACCCGTACAATCCTCCATGCCAATTTTCTGTTATTTGAAATAGTGCTGAAAGTCTTCTGTGAGCTCTTTCATGACGCGTGCTGCTTTTTCTTTCACAGCTTCAGTAGTCTGAAATCTTGTTCCTTTTAATGCAGATTTGATCTTGGAGAACAGATAAAACTCATACGTTGCCAGGTGTGACGAATAAGGTGAATGGTCTAACATAAGAATATTATACTTGGGTAGAAACATGTTTAGAGACAATGTAGTGTGAGCCGGTAAGTTGCCCTGATGAAAAACCCATGACTTGTTCTTCCACAATTTTGTTTTTTTCTTATTTTTTCACGGAATTGAGTGAGGACCTCAAGGTAATAATGTTGATTAACAGTTTACCTTCAGAAACCCATTGATTATCATCTTCAATGCCTTCTCGGCCATCTTGGAAATTCTTAAAACACTCAAAAACCCGCACATGTGATAAACATTCATTGCCATATACTTTTTTTTAATAAAAAATAAGTTTCAAGTTTTTCCAACTTTTGTATAAAATTTCACAACAATTCTCTGCTCTAATAAAACTCATAATTTTTTCAGCTAAACAAAAAAAAAGAGATGTTATCCAAACAAAGTTCATGACCAGACTAATATTTTTACAGAAACTGGAGTAGCTACAATAGAAAGAGAAGGCTTCACGCTACACAGCTGTCAGTCATATGAATTTTGCAATGCGCAGTTCTTCTGTAGCAGCATTAGTCTTTTATTTAATAGCCATACTTCGCATAAAAAGAGTACCCAGATGTAAATAAATTATCACTGAGTATTAAAAAAACAGTTTGCTTGACATGTTCAAATCACTTTGGCTTATTACCTGATAAGCCAATTGTATCAATGATACAATTGTATCAAATATTGTATCAAGTTGTATAATTGTATCAATGATACAATTTCATTTGTATATTGAAGGGAAGGTTATTATTAAAAAAATGTAGCAAACTAAGTATTAGGAATTATCATTGATCAACACTTGCATTGGAATTATCAAATAGCTATTATATTATTATGCAAAAAGCCAAATATATGATTAACATTTTATACAGGTTTAGTAACCTACTTACTGCTAAAGATTTCATATGAGTATGTACAGGTGATACTGTAGTATAATTTCTTATGATATTATTACATGGAGTGGAGCAAATAAAACAACTATGAAAATGAAAATGTTCATAATAACGTCATAAAGATTTTCATAAAAAAGAAAGAATAGCAATGCTCAGTTACCCAATAACTTAAATAAAAAGTACATATTTGAAACAATCATATTACATTATAAAGAACTTTACATAAATATGTTACCAACAGTTCCATTACTTGAAAAAAGCAATACTTTTGCCTATAGTCAACAATGAAAAGAAAAAAAAAAAACCATACCACCTGAACTCAAAAATATAGAAAATTGTGTTAGATGAATAAAAATGAGATGTATTTGAAATAGAAAGAAATTTAAGTAATAAAGAAAAATTTAACAAACAAATTTTTTTTAAGTTTATTATGGATAAGTGAATTAATGTAAAATTTATTGTTTATTGGCTGTTAAATTTTTCCCAGGCTGTGTATAGATGTTTAAGCACCTCTGTAGGGTTTAGTGCATAGTTATGTAATGTTTTATGTATTGTATCTTATTCTGTAACCTGGTAATAATGAATAAGTAAATAATTAAATGAGAAAAGTTAATTCATCCCTTAAATTCATGAATTTTTACGCCTTTTGTAGAAGTCCTACAAAAGATGGAGGACTCTTGATAACTACTTAAAAAATATTTTTTTACTAATTTGAAACTCGAAATGTGAACTTGACAAAATGAAAGGCTGCTCTGAAGTCATATGTTCTACCTGGATTGTAAGATTCTTCAGTTTGAAGTAGTAAATTTATATGCATAAATGAATCCTTAACTGTAGTATATCCTCAACATTTTTAACATATGATTTTAAACTATGATATAACTATGTTAATAAAATTGACTATGTTTATAAAATTAAATTCATAAAATTGTAATTATTTAAAATTCTATTTTTAGAAACATATATGTAAAAAAAAAATTCTTAGCTATGTACTCTTAGGTATTTTACATAAAAAATATTAAGTTTCATAATCCTTTCTTTGAGTTTTTAATATATATTACCTCTTCTATGAAGTAGTGTTTATATGGGATAAATGATTTTAAGCATATGTTTTGTTTACAGGCATAATCAGTATTATTTTATTTATAAAGAACTGTTAAAAGATAAGGACTTTTATAAAAAATAAAGATGCTATGATTTGCTGGCATAGATGAAGTCATACATAACAACTACTGCATGAAAATAAACAAGAATAAAATGAAAGTAATGAAATGTAGTAGAAATAATGTAGATGGACCACTGAATATAATAGGAGAGAAAAGATTACTGAGGTAGAAAAATTTGTTATTTGGGAAGTAGAATTACTAAAGTTGGACAAAGCAGGAGTGATATAAAATGTTGAATAGCTAGGCTAAACGAGCTTTCAGTCAGAATTATAATTTGCTTACATCAAAAATTAATTTAAACGTCAGGAGAACGTTTTCTGAAAGTATATGTTTGGAGCATAGCTTTATATGAAGTGAAACTTGGACAATTGGAGTACCTGAGAAGAAAAGATTAGAAGCTTTTAAAATGTGGTGTCACAGGAGAATGTTGAAAATCAGATGGGTGGATAAAGTGACAAATGAAGAGGTGTTGCGGCAAATCAATGAAAAAAAGAAGCGTTTTGAAAAATATAGTTAAAAGAAGAGATAGACTTATAGACCACATATTAAGGCTTCCTGGAATAGTCACTTTGATATTGGAGGGACAGGTAAATGGGAAAAATTGTGCAGGCAGGCAATGTTTGAAATATATACATATTTTAGTTACCAGTCTGACTTCTTTAGGATGCCACCAATGCAGATGCCTTGGTAGACATTTACATCAATGATTTTTTAACTCAGCCTTTGCCTTCACTGTAGGCTTCTTTTGGACATTTTCTCTCTTGTTCTATCGTTGCCCTCTGAACTGACTAATCGAGTACACAGAAAAGCCTCTCCTAACAGCTACACTTTTGATTGAAAGGATTTGGGACACTTCCACAAACTCAACGTCTATATCTACATCTCTAATCCAGCCTTTTTCCCCTCAGGCTTCTTATTTGGTTCACTCAGCAGGATGAAGTCCGCTCAGCTTCTCACTGCTTGCTCCCATGTAGCATCATGTGCCAACCTACTCCTGTTTGCATTAAGTTGATGGAATCTAGCCATTCCTCTTGTTGCAGCCACCAAGTTATGCCCCTCCTCACTGCACTTGAGACATTTCACAGCATCTGCATTGATATTTAATATGTCCCTCTTTGCCATAGTGTATGCTATGTATTATTGCACTGCTTCTGGCGATCCACCCCTTTACACTTGGTGGCAAGGTGCCCATTCTCGCCACACTTGAAGCATTACTCCTCAGGTGACCTTTTTGTGACCCTGCAGAGTTTTCACCTGATCTTTATGCTTCCTTTTTCCAGCAGTGTGTTTCCAATTGCTGTTTCTAAGAGCATGGAGGCCATCTTTGTCTCCTTGGGAAGACCAAGGTCTTCTTAGGTCGCCACAAGGAGGAGACTGCTTCCCTCTCAACACCTGCAGCTATTGCAACACCAGCCCTGTTCCGCAGTAAGCTCATCAAGGTCCTTCACCAGTAGTACTACCTTGCGCTTATAAGTTTTAGTTTTATAAAATTAAAAAACATATTTTGAGTTCCTGATGATGGAATAGTAAGGTTCAAAAACGCTTAAGTAAATATATAAAATTGTAAGTGGGTTTAATTATTTAAGCATTATGTATTCATACCAATGGGCCATGTTTGATAAAATTATTATATATTACTTGGTATGTATAGAAAATATATATATTCTACATATGTATAATTAAATTCTATTACAATTCTTTTTCTTATTGTTTGTATAATTCATATCAGTTAAGTTTTGCTACAGCAGTAAAATGGTTAATATTATTATAAGTAATAATAAAATCTCTGTATGATCATTATGATGCATTTTTTTACATTTTTCAGAATGTAATTTATCTGTTAATTTTGTTTGAGGAAGCGTAAAAGTATGGGATCCACGTCAGAAAGAGAAACCAGTCGCTATTATGGAACCTGATGAAGGAGAAATACGAAGAGACTGCTGGGCAGTTACATTTGGTAATTTACTTAATTTAATATTAAAAATTAAATATCAATATTTACCGTGTTTTGATTTTTCATTTAAAAAATAAATTAGCATTTCAAGAATTTTTTATTTTTAAATCAAATAATATTTACATTTCTTATGTTGATTGCTTATGTATATATTTCAATACATTATGTAACATTTCAGTAAAAACATTTCTTTGTTTATTTACTCAGTCTTCAGATAAAAGAGTAGTTCGTTCACCTTTTTTACTTTTAGAGCACTCATTGTTACTGCAGTTTAGGTTTTTTTTTGTTTATTAATATTGTTAATACACATAATTTTAGATCCACCCTAAATATTGATTAATAATCAAATTTATATTATAATCATTCATTTAGTTAAAAATATTTTTTCTATTAATATTACCTATTGAGGTCATCATTATATGTCAATTGCTTGCTGTAGGCAACTTCTTGATTTATTGAATATTTATATGTGTCGCATAGAAGAGGAAATTTAAAGCAGGATGCATCATTGGTCTTATTCTAAGTAAAATGTAGCCTAGACAGATAAATTTTCAAGGTGACAAATGCCTAAATAATGTAGAATTGACTTATTCTTCAGAAGGAAGCCTTTACTATTCCTGCTCAGATCGTGTTTATTTCAGATTGTGTTTATTTAGGTTTTGTTATTTTTTCTAAGTACTGTCCTTATTTATACTTTTATCTTTATCATAAATACTGCTATTGTTTGGTTTTTATTATTATTATTAAATGAATATATGATTTCAAGTTATTAAAACAATTATATGTACTAAGTTAACAGGAATGTTCTGTTCAGAAATTTTTAATCTATTGTAGATTTACTTCATTTATGAACAATTGTTGTTTATGAATATGTCTGCTGTTGTTTTTTTTAATACTGATCATTTATACCTGTAATCCTGAGCACTGTTCTTAATGGCTATTTTGTAACAAAACGTGAAAATAAATTGAACCCAATAAAACAAAAAAAAATAAAAATATTTTATGAAGGATGTACCCCTTCATTCAAAGTAATCTAATGAAAATAAAAATTTTATTTTGAATTTACACTTGTCCACTCTATATTACATTATTATGCAATCTATATTACATTATTTTTATACAGTAAGTTTTAATTTTGTTTAGTTTTCTAACGTAGATTAAGAAAAATCAACTAAGGTTATAAATAATACATCTGAATCATTAATGAAATTTAATTGTTATATAAGTAAATATCATTCATAGTGACCTATAAGGAACTGACAATCTTAAGTCACTATAACTGTTGTTTATTTAGCTTAGTGGTACTAATTTAATATACCATTAAAAAATTATACAAAATTACTTTTTGTGCAAAATGACGGTTATTTTAATTTGTTACGAATATACATTTTGTGTTGTAATACAGTTTTTGAATGTATTTCTGCTAGTACTGAAGTCACTATATCATCATCATCATCATCTGTTACAGTTTCGTGCGTTTCTAAATCTTTGTCAGCCTCTTGATAATCTTCAAACAATGCATTTGACAACAATTGGTTTCGCAGACTATTGCCCCATTCCACCAAAGACTTTTCTTTGCATGCAATGTTAGTAAATTAGCCAGCCTGTAGTTAAAATCCTGCTCGTCAAAAGCAATTTTTAAGTCGGCAAAAAATCCTCGTGTTATGATCTTTTTAAAATAATTATAGAATCCAAAATAGTTATTTGTGTTTTCTTTTTTTACTAAATGCTGTATCGTTTACTAAATGTTGTATCGTTTGTGTTTTTGTTGTGGAAAATAAACCAATGACAAGTCTCATTCATCCTCACATATCTCAGATAACACTCTCGTTACACTGTCCCTACCGATTAGATTACTTCAGCAATTAACCAATCAGATTACCGCATTTTCCCAACCAATTGCTTATAAAAATGCGATAACCTGTCAAAAAGATAATACGACGTATCAATTACAGCTTGTAAATGGACTGACCATTGAATACGCAGTAAATTCCAACCAACTGTAATCCCATTTCTATAACCAATCACAGTGTGAATGAAACCTATTTGTTAGATACAACAAATCTTACCAGATAAAATACAAACCGCTCCTTAATGCTATCAACACTATCATACACAGTTGTCAAACTTTGAATTTACAAATATAGACAATCATCCAGATAAAAAGTAATTGTGACCAGACCAAAAAGAGAGAAATATGATCATCACTCCTTTATCCGATAAACATTCCAAAAATATCTGTTAACAATTCCAAATCAGTTTCTGATTCAATATTTATACTTGAGTGCACAATCAACTGTACACAGAGGAAAAGGAGAAAATGTTGGTAGGCGATAAATATTCATCAAAGCAGTTTAATTTTCATGTATTTTTAAATGCAACAGTGTTATCTGTAGCTTCTCCTGGGAATAACGATATGTTTTTTCTCTGAACTAAGAAGGGTAAATTTACAAATATTCATTTCATTTCACTTATTTATGTTACAAGTCTAAATAATGAAATGGCATATATAAGTGTTAAATGTTTGAAAAGAAAGTTACGCGATATACACGAGATTAATTCAAAAAAGTGAATGTTTCCGATTCTGCACAATGATACATCAGTGAAACTAAATGTAGAGTATTTAGCTTTTACCCATTATTCGCAAGAACTCTGAAACACACCCAGAAAACTTAACATTTAAGCCATAAAGATCTCCCGACTAAGTGATCGCTAGTCCCTAATACGTTATTTGATGATGGTCAGTAACAATACCAACTTAATAACGAAACTAATTATCTTTACGAAAGTAGCTTTATAACATTATGATAATGTTTTGGACGTTCGTTTCCCTTGTATATGAAATCTTAATACAGTAAATATCATTTATAGTGATGTCCGAGGTAGCAACGATTTTAGGTCATTACAAGGTCATTTGAGATAACAATAACCGATATTTAGGTAGCTTACTTGTACTACAATAATATGCCATCTAGACTGGTATTGTAATACAGTAATAATAATAATAATATTATTCATTGTAAATAATAATATTAATTTAATTTTGCAATATAATATAAAATCCAATAATATGCGATAATAACTGCAAATTCGGTACAGTAAATGAAAAAAAAAGAAAAACTGTACAAAATTACTTTTTCTGCAAAACAACAGTTATTTTAATTTGTTATGAATATTTGGTGTTATAATACAGTTTTTCAAAGTCCTGTCTAAATCAAAACAAACACTATTTGTTTTTTATTAGCAAGTTCTGTAAAACTGAGAAACGGTTTTCATTTCCGCTCTGAAAGATTTGGCATGTTGATGTCTTCATTGTTGTCGCTATCATTTCCTTCGTTGTCATTACCAACATCCCCATGTATTTCTGCTACTACTGAACCAACTACATCATCATATGTTACAGTTTCGTGCGTTTATAAATCTTTCTTTGTCAGCCCCTTGATAATCATCAGACAATGGATTTGACAACAATTGGTTTTCCAGACTATTTCCCCATTCGCTAAAGACTTTTACTTGCAACGTCAGTAAAGTTGCCATTCCAACCCCCGTAGGGGAAGACACCCACCAAGTGACGATTCCAGCCGCACAGCACCCCTCCTGTTCCTAACCCAGAAGGGCTTTTACCAGGAGTCGTCTGAAAGACCTTCGTACTGATTACATATCTCAGTCGTCAGCCAGGCCTTGGTCGGGATGCCCCCCGATGCAAATGTCGCGGTCGACATTTGGCATCAGGGTATTTATATCTCAGCAGCAATCGCCCTCGCCGTAGGCTTAGGTTGACCTATACGTAGCCCTAAAGCTAATTAACCGCAACGCGGAAGCACGAAACTCCGCGCCTACCATAATCAATCTAACTTCCCATGTGACTCTGAATGTCATTTACGCATCGATTGCCAAATTCGACAGGAGAGAAGATACCCACTAATAAATGCTGC
>JAAAKQ030226883.1:12415-28691 GCA_010016005.3 Zanna intricata | reverse complement strand
TTATTACTGTTGCAGTTTGGTTCCTGTAAATGTTAGCAATTATTCTTCTATCTCTATACTTGAACTCTAAATTTTTTAAAATGCTGAACATATTTATATTCTTCAAAAATGGATTTGAAGAGAAAAAATATTTTTTTTTTATATTAAAAAAAATATTTGTCAAAACTATTGTTCAAATCTTAGTCCCTGCCTGCTACAGTACAAAATCAGTTCTACAATTGAAAATATAGGTAAAAACAGTAAAAATTTATTTCTCATGGCTCTGAGTAATATAGATCTAAGAGGAATATATCTAATCCATGTTAAAATTAGTGAGAGCTTTTATGTAAAATTGTTTTTATAAATCTTAAAGGCATTATAATAAATGGTTTTCCTCGTGTCAGAAAGCTATAATTTGGCAGGTGAGAGGAGAATTCATTTTGAAAATTTGCTCAAGTTATATTCAAAAATTAAATTTGAAAGTTTTAAAAGACTTAAAATGTTTTATGGATTTTGAAAAGGTTTAATAAAGTCGATCTACAAGCAAAACTTTAATAAATTATATGGTAGGATGTAAATGCTAATATTAATACTATTAATAAATTATTTCTATTAATCAATATAATTAAATCAGATGAAGTATTTGGCATGTAGTTTTTAATAACATTAAAGTAAAAAAATAGATTGACATAGTAAATAGATAGATAGTCAAGATTAATGTTGTTTTTAATAATTATTTCATATGATACAACAGTATCATATGATCCAGATATCTCATCAGCTGTCTTGATTCGGGACCTATAGGTGGCCAGATCCATTCCTGTAATAATCTACTTGTTAAATACATGGATTGCCTGGCTAAAATGTACAGGTATAAACAATTAGATGGCCAGTCTAGTTAGGGCCAGATCTAGCATTTTTGCAGATCACAATCATTGCACCGTAGGCAGACCCAAAAATTGCCACCCCTTTGCTTAAAAAAAAATTTTAATTTTTCTAAAAAGACAGAATTATAAAATAACCATATTAACCTCAAAATTGACATTTAATTGAATTAAGGCAATAATACTAACGAAGATTTACAGAACTTTTTTTTTCCCTTTTTTTTTTTTAAACAAGTAACAAGCAATTGTTTGAAATAATATTCAATTGTTTTATGGAATATTTTTAACAAGCTAATGACAATGAACTCACAAACTAAAATGAATAGCTCCTATTTTCAGAGATAATTTAAATATACTTTTAAGACAATAAACAAAACTAATTCAATAATAATATTACTCTACTATTATTTGTACATTAATATTATTGTACTAATAAATAGTAAATAATATTATTTTCTAGATTCAAGTAATTGAGATATAGTTTTGTGAGTTCAGTTTATTTATTTTTTCCCTCTAGTATAATAACCCGTTTGGTCACTCCTAGATTTTATTTCTGTAGGCAGTTGCCTATCTTCCGTACGTATCTTTAATCATTAAAATGTCAACAGTATGTATTTGCTCATTCTAAGGGTAAATTTCTTCAGTCTCGTGTAACATAGTTCCTTAAGGGACTAGCTGATAAAATTTGATTCAAGGTTTTAGCACTTTACTTAACTTCAGATTTTTCTTTTTCTGCAATGCTGCTTTTTGAATTATTCTTATGTTAAGATAATATACCCAAGAACCGTTTAAATACTATCCAGAATTAAAAAATTAATTACTATAACTGTTGTATAAATTATTAATAAATAATTAAATATTAATTATTTTTCAAACAATTATTTTTATGTTTATAAAGATTAATTTCGTTAAGAGTAAAACTGATATTTAAACACTAGAACAATATCAATAAAAAAAAAATATTTAGAATAAATATTTTAAGCAAATTTCTTTCAAAAATTTGTTAATTAATTGTTAAACACTTAAATTAATTTTTTTATTTTATTTTATTTATTTTTTTTTTTTTTCAATAATTAAGTAAACATTATCCTCCCATTTTCTCTAATAATTAATATTATTATGTTTTGTTTTTTTTTATAAATAATTTATTTCTCTAAATAAATTAAATCACTTTCTACCTATCTTCTATATACATATATATCTTCTAAATTAAATTTCAGATGCCTGCTGGGAAGCGCGTGCACAGGAATCAAATTAGTAGCAACTGTTACCTCAGTAGAATAAGTACTTAAGTAGTTTTCTATTGTGTTCTATCTTGTCACATTCTTTGGTATACACAATTTATTTTTTTAATATTATTATTTAATTACTTACTTGAACATTTTAATAAATTATGTACATTTGTTTATGATAAATATTCTTTTTTTTTCTTTTTTTTTCAATAATATAAAAGTAATTCATTTTTTTCTAGTAAAAAACTAGCACTATAAACATTATTTTTGTTATATTTCATTACTGATAGAAAAATAATAGTTTCTCTACACCATATAATTTTTTACTCACTAAAAGTTTTTCTATTAAAATTTTAACAGTTGACAAAATATGTTAATTTTATATAACCAAGACATGTATACTATTTATTTTAACACTTAAGTTAATATCTATAGTGAATGTGACAATTTATTAATGATTTTTTTTTTAAGTTAAATCACAAACCTCTTGCTAATTTTCATCAAAATTATTATTCAGCCATTTGTCTTATGCAGACCAAAGCTGATCTATTCTAAGAGAGTGCATTACTTAACTAGAAGTATAGTTAGTTATAGATCTAGCAAAGAATATTACAGGAGTTTTAAAGAAACAACTCTTACCAATGATTGCATTCTGAGATATATTGTAGAAATGTAATCAGCTTCAGAAATTATATTTTGCTAATATAAAATTAACATACAATATCATGTATGTACAACTGGTTTTTCTAAATAAATGTTTCCTTAGGAAATTACAATCATGCCTTGGCTCAGAAAAAATTTCACTCTGTTTTCACACCCTCTTCCTTGAATCTAATATTAGTTCTCTGTCACAGAAATATAAAAACCAATTTACAAATATAAATATAAACTACAGCCAATTTAACTAAAAATAAGTGTAAACAAAGTTGGTTTGTTGTCATCGGCTGTTGTATGTTTAAATGATTGCCTATCTAGTTGTAGTTCTTACAATATAACTGAAAACTTTATAAGCTGAAATCGAAGTAATTTTTATTTATTTACTAAAAGTATATTTTTGTTTAATCAGTAAGTCAATAAAGAAAATAAAATTAATCATAATGTTATGGAGTAATATAAAAACACATAATGCAAAATGGAGATCGTTTAATGGTAAGCTGTGATCTGATGGTAGTACATAACATTTGTATGTACTGTAAGTGTGTATGTCATTATATAACATGTAGTGCCTATGTTTATTGTGACTCAACAGTTGAAAAAAGTTTAGATTATTTCTATCACATGATGTAGGCTAAAATGAAATATATCCTATGGAACAAAGTTTTGTCAAAAGAATTTTGTAAATTTAATAGTATTTACGTTATTATAAGGATTTAAGTTATTATGAAATAATTATTTTTGTTTTTTCAGAAGAATTATATAAAAATAGTTCATTGTCCTGAAGAGAGGGAATAACCAAAAAATCTGTAGTGCTAAATAACAGCTCCCATTATTAAAAATTATAAACAATTAACTTACAAATTATTTTTAAGAAGACCTTTTGAGATAAATTCCTTCTTCAGCAGTCGCAAGAACTCTGGTACATTATTAATGTAGGGTACATTATTAACCCTAAATGGTCCTCTAGAAAAAAAGGAAATTTGACTATAAGTCATTCATAAATTCTTAAGTCATTTTAAATTATAAAGTTTAATCATTGAAAATTAAAACCTTATTGTTGCTCCCTCTTTATCATTATGATAATTAGTCTACAAAATGTATGACATTAAATTGTTCTGTAATCTTTAGCTTATAATGATTTTCTTTCTTCCATCTTTCTTAGAATTTTAATTTCCTATCTTAAGTAATGCCCAATTTAAATCTATTTTTTCTGTAAATTCTTTTCCCCCATTTTAAGTTGTTACTTATATTGTACCCTATAATTTTTGCTTACCATACATAATACAAGAAATCTAATTAATTGTATATTTTATGCATGGTGAATATTTAATTATTATTCCATATTTTACTGATTAATTTCTTACAGTTTTTATTCTTATATATCATTGTTACTAGTTAACTGAAATAGTTAAGGCGCTACTTTAATCACTTGTATAAAAAAATTACCAGATTAGAATCCAGTAAGCTCAATTGTTTTGTAATGAATCAGTAAGCATTTTCTGATTTAAAATAATAATTGATTAACATCTCTTAATTCCAAAACTATATTAATTTCACTTTATTTTTATTTTTGAGTGTTTTTTTTAACACAATAACTGTAGATATTGTAGGTAACTTGACATGATCAAAAGTCACCTAAATATAACATAATTATTAATTATAAGTAAGAAATTACTGTTTTGTGATAGCCATTACATAAATTTTATTTTAATTGGAATTGTAATTTTATTTTGAACTACATAATTTGATAAATTTAATGACTTGTTTTTTTATTGTCTAATCTAGCGTTCTCCCTATATGTAATTAATGGGAAAAATAAGAGCATTCTTTTTGGCAACCATTCCATTTACTGATATTATTTCATAGTTTGAATAATTAATTAATTCATAGTTGCACAAATTAAAAATATATTAGTAAATTTCTTAATTATGAAATAGAACAAAAAATTACTTTTAGTTATAGCATGACCTTGCAATTCCCTATTATAAATGTGCATTACTTGATCAGTTTTAGTTGATATAGAATAAAATTTTAAGAATTTAAGTTACAGCAATTTAATTTATAAGCGTTGCTGTATAAGAAACAGGTACCTGCTGATTTAGTTTTGGAGATGGAGTTGTATGAGTGCTGCCCTTAATGGGTAAGTAAAATTCAGAATTTAATCAATATTAGAGCCAAGCTATTAGCAGAAAAAATTCTTTACCGTAGAAAAATTTAAGTGATAAATATTTATTTTGTCATATTTCACTAAGAATAACTCAAATTAATACTGCATGATCAGCACTCTCTAGAAATAATATATTATATACATCAGCAATGTAAATATTAATTATATTGCCATGTAAAATGTATATCACTATTAGTAGTGTTTGAAAAAATGTTTCACTAATATTAAAAAATAACAATTAGGAAAAAAGTCACTTTTTTATATCTCATTGGTGTAGAGAAAACAAAAGTATAACCAACACAGCAGTTATAATAAATTATTTTATTTTCAGTAAATGGGAATGAATTATACCTTAGGACTTCATACACTTTAAGTAATTTTTTTTTTTTCTTAGATATCATCTTTTTATATCAAATAAATAAAAATACTCTGGGTGCACAACTTATATTTTTTTTCTCATATACAACACATATTAATTTATCACCAGAAGTAATTAATCTAATATCAACATATTTTTACAAAAAAAAAAATGTTGAGAACATTTATTTTAATTTTCACTTCTGGTGAGAAAACCACATTTTTTCCTTTCTATGTGTTTGTCTCTCTCGCTCGAATTTAATCCTCGTAGTGCCTATCTTATATAAATTATTGGTTGTGTGATGACTTTCAGTTCATAATTTGCTGGATCTCTTCTCTTACAATTAATAATAATTATTTAATAATATATACTCTCTCTCTCTCTATATATATATTTATAAAATGTATATTTATATAAGCACAGTTATTTATTACAAAAGCTAAATTTATTATATTTATTTTTGTTAGAAGTCACAACTAAAGGTAATTCACTTCACTAAGATACACATCAACCAATATTATAATTTAAATCGCATAAATTCATACCACTGTTCTGAATATAAATTAAAAAATTCTGATTTGATCAGCTTTTGACTTCATTTCTTACAGCAACAGTGAATAAAACTAGTAATCATACCCATCAAATAAATAACTTCATCCTATAAGTACCATTTATAAAAATCATAGGTTAATCTTTTTTTGTCTCTTTTCCTCATTTCTCTGGACTGAAGCAGTTGAAATTTGGTGGTACTTTTATGGTTATATTGTATTCTTGATTCTTACAATAATAGTATAATGTACAGGCATTCATTTATTTATCATGCCTGATATCTTAAATTTTTATATCAGAATATATTAACATACTTAGGAATTAATTTTAGATTGTTGAATCTCTTTAAAATTTATTTAAAAAAATAATACATTATAATTTTAAACATGTAATGAGGATCGTTATCATTTTCTAATACTCTTCCAATTTTTTTTCAGTTCGTGCCTTGCATGAGTAATCTCCTCTCTTATTCACAAAATCTTTCCTCTCCCACCTTATTTAACATGTATTCAAATCATGTTAGTTTTGCTTCTCAATTCTCTTCTATAGACTCTCTAGATACTCAACTGTTACTGTTATCTTATTGTGGCATTCCTTATATCAACTCTTCCCAAAAAGCCCTTTTTATACCTTAATTTTAATAATCCCTTCACATATTATTTTAACATTTTTTTATGGAATTGTCCAGCTCTACTAACAATATAACTCGATATAAGAGTTTTTTTCTTTCATTCTTCGTGCAGCCGATCTTTGAGATGGGAATGGTAGGATTGATGCTTTCCCCAGATTTAAACTTAAAACCTTCTGATTGTCGATTTGAATCCAGACCAGGTATTTCATATACCTTGAAATTTATTTCTCATCCTAAGAATGTAAGCAACTGTAATTGGACATTAACTGTAGTTCTGATTGTGAGTAAATAAAAATAGTGTATCTGCTGAAAATTTCATTTTTGACATTGTTAAAGTTAGCTATGTTTCACAGACAAAGATTTCATCTTAATGAATAGGCTAAATCTCTTAACAAACTAAATGAAATGACAATGAAGATTCAGTATCTGGCCCATTGTAAACTTGAGGAGCATTGTTTCTTCCCAAATCTAGTATGAATTGATAAACAAATCTTCTCTTATGTGAGGAGTTCCACTTATATTCCTGGGCTTTCAACGTCGATAATGCAGTGTAACAGAAGTAAGAGTTGATTGAGTTTTGCCTCTATTTTGTCCAATAACAAGTCCCATTAACAAATAACATTTATTACAAAAGCTAAATTTATTATTTTTATTTTTGTTAGAACCACAACTGAAGTTAATTCACTTCACTAAGCTACACATCTACCAATTTTATAATTTAAAGTGCATAAATTCGTACCACTATTCTGAGTGTTGATTAAAAAATTCTGATTACATCAGCTTCATTTCCTACACTCACCAGAGTGAATGAAACAAGCAATCAGATAAATAATTTCCTACTTACACTTCATACTATAAGTGCCATTTATAAAGATTATAGGATAAGTTTTTAATTCCAATCTTCTGCTACCTTTTTTTATTTCCAAGTAATAGCCCTCATATTCATCAACTAATTCGTAAAGATTGGTGATTGTTTCTTATAAGGATCTTTAAAATCCACTCAGTCAAGTATATTTGATACCAGTCTCGTACTTGGAACGTCAGAAATTGGTGGAGTCAATTGGTTACTCCATGAAACTCCCAGTATTTTAGAAACATAAATTATGAATTATTTGTAACAAAAATACTTTATTATATTTATTTAATTTAAAAAAATAAAACCTTTAAATCTCTCAGTACAGATGTTACTCATCTTCTTTTCTAGAAGTTATATTCAAAATTTTATTTACATTGGCCCAGTAGTTCTTAATAGATTCATTATTATTTGAAGCAGCCTGGAGTCAGTTTACAGTAAAAAGAAGAGATCATGAACATAATTTAAGTGAAATAGAAATGTCTACATATAGATAAGAAACCATCAAATCATGTATGCATTTATTTAGCTTCCTATCAACTTCTTTTCTGTTCCAGCCTCCAGAATGTTCACATACAACATTTTTCTTCTTTATCAATTCAAATCCCTATTAAACATTTAATGATTGACAGCAAATTTGAGATTAAATGTAGGCCTACATGTTGTACATAAAGAATATATAGAAACAATTTTAATTTTACTTCTACATTTATCAAACTAGGACATTTCTGTTATGTCAGAGTCACAGATATTTCAATAAAATATATTGAAATAAATTCAAAGGTTTTTAAAAAATAATAAATCACTCAAAACATTAGGCATTTATTATGTGTTTTTTTTTTTTTAGGAATAAAAAAAGTAATAAATCATTTATAGAGAATATATATTATATAAATAGATGTAAAAAATGAAATACAAATTTTAAATTGATGCTGATTTTTAAAATTATAATGAAAATTAAGTAAACTAACAACATAATTATTGTAATGGAAGTAGACCAACAAATATGAAGCGAACAATACTCAATGTTTGTACTTGAATTGTTATTATGTTTGTGATGGTTGATGATAATGATATTGTTATTGAAAATGATATTGATATTACATTATATTAATTTACTGACAGATTGTTTGTTGTCATGATATATCTACAAACACAACACACCCATGAGTTTGATTGTTTGTTTAATTGTATGTTGTTTTTTTTTTTTTTGTAGTCTGAATGAATGCAAAAAGGTATATAATGTGACATTGTTATATTTCTTTTAAATTAATTTATATATTATAGAATTTGTATGAAATTATAGTTATTATTTTTTGTTAAAAGAGAAAATTTATAGAGTAATTAATGTGCTTGTAGTTGAAGTATTATATTTAATTGTTATTTAATTATTATTTAACTTGTTTACTGTGCAAGAGATATTTTACATTTCTTATTGTCATATACAAGTATATAGCACAGAATTTGAATAAATGCTCATTTAACAAGTCTTGATAGACTGAAGTACCTATTAAGTATAGCTGGGTCTCCTAATTCTTTACAAAAAAAATACAAAACTAATAGGAGAATGGGATGGAAAAAGTTGGTTATATTATTCTGATTACATGCAACAACAATAATAAGCAGTGAAATAATAATTTAAATATCAAAGCACTCTAAATGAAACTCTGTTTATAATTTAGAATATAACTGACTCAAAAGCCATCAGACTGTAGATATTTTTTTTATTTTAGAGATAATATTAAAAAAATATTGCCCCTATGTAAGACAGTAATTTGCAACTTTTACAACTGATGGTTCCTCAACTTCTGCAATATCTAGGGAAGTAGAATTCTGGAATATGATGATCAGAAGCAAAGTAAAATGTCAACAGTCAAATTCATATTATTTAATGTATTGGTTTCTGTTATTCATGTAATTATAAAATTAATAATTCCATTCATTCATCCAGAAAGTTATTCTTCAAATCCCAATCAATCTTACCGTTTTCCACACAATATAAAATGTTCATTTTGTATTACCATGCACAACATTTGAATTTAAAAAGTGAAATAATCATCTAACTAAAAAAATTTAACACCTTGTAATTAAAACAAAGTTTTAATCTAATGTTATGAAATGTTTAATATCATTTCATGTTCACCTATTAGAATACACACCTATTTTACAAGAACTTAAATTCTTTGATTGGTATATTCTCCACTGATTTGTATAATAGCTTACACAAAAATCTGCATTAAAAAAAATTTGACCACTCTATATAACAAGTAGCCCTAATTGTAATTTTGTTCCTGGTCTTAACATCCAAGAAATATTTTCATCAAACAGAAATTTCCTTTAAATTAAGTTTAACAATTTTTCTACGAAGATGGAAGAATTTTCCAGTTGTATCCTAGCTGAGAATATATTCATTATCTGAATATGTAACCAAAGTCATAATTTAATTGAATGAGATATACATATATATATATATATATATATATGCGTATTAAGACAAATCTTAAATAAAATAGGGAAACAAAATTATTATTATTGGCTTATTAACCATGAATAAGAGGATATTATGAGAAATTATTAGTTAAACTAATAGTTTTTAGAAGCAGTTATTTTTATTGAATAATCCCTAATTATAATTGTTATATATACAAACATAAAATACTGAGAAATAAATTTAATATTTTTAAGTATTAACAAAAATAAACGTGTTTAATCATCATAATGAACTGGAAATAATTTCTTGTTGTTAATTTAACATAAACCGTTATTTCAAACATCAAAACTACAAGCACATGAATTTCTCTTTATAATTAAAAAGAAAATTGATATGCAACAGTGATGCGATGCAATGCAATGCGATGTATGAAATATTTATGGTTAAAACACTGATTTAGATACATTGATGGTACATTGTTTTATCTTAGTAATTTTTTTTTTATTGTTATTCTTACTATTATTATTATTATTATGTTTATGTAAATGCTTGTTTATTATTTATGTGCGAGTATGTTATGTTATGTTTATTAAATTGATACTCAGGAGTAATATTACACAGTTCACAAAAAATATTTTTTTTGTGATTATGAATAAATAGTCTTTTTTATTTATTATTTTTTATTTGTTTTATTTTTTTGGAAATGTTACAAATATGGATGGCGGTGTGTTTTATTTATGAATAAAATTATGCTTGTGTGGTTTCTTTATGTTATTTATTGTTTCAGGAATGTTAATAATTTTATTATGATGTTTAATTTATTAATACGAATATTTCTGATTATGATTAGGTTATTTATTAAAATAACACATTATATAGTATAATCTAATTGTGTATATTTATTATGCATGTCATACGTGACAGCTTGTTATTTTTATAGTTTCATACTTTATTTAATTTTTATATATATTTATTATTATTTTTTAAATAACTTTATTTTTCAGGCACTTATTTTAATATGATTCTACTATTACTTAGTCGATTAAGTGAACAATTTATTCTGTCTTTTATACATACACATACACATACACTTGTATGCATTTCTATTTGTACTAGAACTGAGTTAACTTTTGTATTAGTTAAGGTAACTTGACTTAAAGTTAAAGTAAAGGTATATAGGAGTTGAATTAAACTTAAATAATTTTAAGGTTAACTTATTAGAATAAACTTTTACAAAACATTTAACAAAGTTGAAAGATTCTATTCAAAATTTGTGTTTGTATAATAATAAGATAAGTAAAATATAAAAAATGTCAATTACCAAACAAAAATATGATATGACTGATCACAAATTAATTACTTTTTTTGAATTAAATGAATATGTGCAAAATTTTTCACTAAAAGTATAAAATTTTTGCCAATAATTTTTTTTTTTAATGCTTCCTCACAACAGAATATAAATTACTAATGTTTTTTATTATATTAAGGTTAACCAAATTGAAACATTATATAAGAGATTATATAATGTTATCTCTTGCCACCAATATCTCTTGCCAAACCAACATACTACATAAGTTTCAACTAACAATCCTTATGTATAATTAGTTGCACAGCAGAAAATTGTCAGCAAGCATTACCCCTTACATTTAATAGTACCTGGAAGTAAATTTTAAGACAGTGTTATTAACTGACTACCAAAGACTAAAGTACCTAGTACTGGAGAATCAAGGTCCGGTAGCGTTACAGAAAACTTGACAAAAATGATCAGAAATACCCTTATTCATGTAGACAATAAATTGAATTTTATTTGTTTATAATTTCATCTCCAATAATTTAAATTATTAATCTGTATGAAAATAATAACATCTTATAAACTTCAGAAAATTCAGTGAAAATGTATTTCCTTATTGGTTGGAATAAACAAATATTCCAAATTTGAAAAACCAATGAAAAAACTAATAGAAGTATATGTTAGTTTTATATATAAACAGAAAAATACACATTATTCATAAGTTAGGAATAACTGATAAAATTCAAGCTGCTATTAATTAATTTGTCATTTTAGACTTAATCCAGCCTCTTCATTTTTTCAGTTTATTATTTTTGTTTTTTTTAAATAATATTAATTTTAATAGAAATTTTTTTCATTAAAAATGTACCCTCCTTACCACCTAATGGTTCCATAACATCTCAGAAATTAGCCTACAAGAAATTAAAGATTTTTTTTTAGATGACTAATTCACCAATTATGCTTTAAGGTTATACTTGAAAATATGGTATGAAAATTGTTTAGGGTATAAAAATTCCAAGCCTAACTGGAGGGTGAGAAAATCAAAACAGCACACTCTGTCATGGAGATCATCTTGAAATAAAGAAAAATGCTTACAGTCTAAGTCATGTTTAATAAACTAGTTCCTGTTGATCAACAACATTGTTGGATGCAGTTTTACTGCTATTGGCATTTATCTGTTGATAGTTATCATAGAAGTAAATATTCTCTAAAACCTACTAATCCTTTTATAAATTAAATGTATTCTTATTATTACATCTCTCATAAGTAATTGTAACTGGGTTATGCCCTATTCCTACTTTTAAAAAATAGATAAATAAACTTACATACCATTAATGAAATGAATCTATGACGAATAAAATTGTTTAGCTTGTAGTAGGACTCAAGCATGAAATCTTCTGTATTTTCATAAATTAAAGAAGTTTCTTTAAGATGTTCCCAATATTATAACACTAATTCCAACCAAATCAGTAAGGCTAAAAAAATGTAAAATATAACAGGGAAATAAATTCACAAAAAAAAAAAGTCACTCCATACTGAACGTAATAGACAGTACTTCAATTCATTGATAGATGAGATGTTTTGAAACATTGCAAATTTATTTGAAACAAATATAAATACTGAAATAATTAATTATGATGAAACTGTATTCAGTCTCAAATGCAACAAATAAAACATATACACTCCTTCTAACTCAAGAAGTTTAAAAAAAAAATCCAAAAGTAAATTAAACTCAATACTTTAATTAAATTTAAAGCTAGCTACACTGCAAAAATAATTCAAAAATTAGATTTCTGTACAAATAAATTCAGATAAATTATTCAATTTATCATACTTTATTTCAATATATTTATTTTATTTCAATTTATTATACTACCATTCGGTAGTATAACTTTATTTTTTCTAAATTAGAACTGTGCATGTATCTGCTTTTATTTGGAAAAAATATCAATTATTGATAAAATTGGCTTAAAAACGAATAAATAATTGTTATGTATTTATAATTGTTTTGTATTTACAAATGTTCAAAAAAATTAGTTATCACATTTTATACTGAATCAATTAGCTACAAAAATGACTCATCCAATTTTTGAGATCTTTAAGTCCAATAAATATCACAGACAAAAACTTAATTTATTATTAATTAAATGAAAATTCTTATTATTAAAAGAGCCTTGGCAATAGTTATCTACTCAAATAATTATTAAAATAAAAGGTAAGACAAAATGTTTAAAATTTAAAAAATAGAAGAGTATTCTAAACTAAGTGTTGGTTAAGGTACAAAAGGAAGAAAGAAAGCAAAAAAATGAATGTAAAAATTAGTGAGTTGAAAGGGCTTGAATCAACAACTAATGAGATTGTCTCATTATAAATTAAAGTAAGAATAACAAACTAGGTGCATTTCATTGGCAGCAAAAGTAAAAAGAGGGAGTCAGTGAGTGAAAACAAGACAAGGAGGATGATACTGTTAGAAGTAGAGGGAAGAGGAGGCCAAAGAGAAAGAGTTATATTAATTATCAGTCGTTATATTTGAGAGGTTCATTAGACAACCAGACAAAGAAGTTGGGTCTCTTATTCTCATTTACTGTTTCTTCATTCTCCTTCTCCCACTCGCTAACTCTCTCACTTCCCATCTCTCTTTCTTTTTGCCTTCTATTTATTTTTATTGTACTATAACATTTTCCATCTTTATTTTGTTCTCTCACTTTTTCATTCTTACACTGTCTTACTTTCTAATGATATTGCAGACATTAGTCACTTACTCTTACAAATTATCTTTTCTTACTCTACAGCAATAACATGAACAAGCTAAGTGATTAATTGTGTTTATAGTGAACAAGTTGCCAAATGAATAAAACTGCTGTATCATCATTTATATTTTAAGCAAATAGATAATTTCCACTATCGTACTTAATTAATTATAATTTTTTTTTTTTAAATTATTGATTATCTTATAACTGAATATAAAATTTATATCCCACATTAATATTATTTTGAAATTTTATGTTAAATTCACCAATGAAGTGGCATGAGAAGTGATAAGGAATAAGTATTTGTTAATGAGATGTTTGTTGAATGAAAGAAGTTATGTTACTGAATTAATAGATTGCCTTAATACACTCAAGAATATTAGCAGAAAGAAGCAGAAGTAATTTAAAATAAGGGAGATCATCTGACAATCAAATAAAACAAAATGCTGTACAACACAATCTACAGTGTTTTTGCCCATAATGGAATCAAGATTATATATAAGTACAACAGTGAATGTAACCTCACTTCACAGAATTTAATCAAGAGATATCAGAGTTGGTAAGAAAGCCACTAAGAAAAGCTAATAGAAAAGCCTAAGAAAAAAGTAATTCAGTATGTAGTACTGGGGGTGATTGGTGATAATTAGTTAACTGATAAAGTTTAAAATAAAAAGGTTTCTTCCATTGAAATGGAGAAGAAAGAGATTGGAAACAGAACATTTTTAAAGAATACTAATTTGAGACTTCAAAATAAATTGAGGAAAAAAGAAATTAGTGGCAGAACCTTAAAAAGAAGTACAGGTGGTCAGCCTGTTCTTCTTAAATTCTTAATCTAATTAAGGCTTATCTAATTTTGTTATGGAAGTAAGAGTAAGTAGTAAAACATATAGAAGGTAAGCATTAGATATGTAAAACAAACACTGCAAAATAAATGTAACTAATGATGTAGTTATATTAAAACTACATCATAGTTATATAACTAATGATGTTGTTTTATTGGAATTAAAAAATTAGTCCACATAGAAAGAAATACAAAAGTAAATCAAACGTAGCAAATTTCTGATAAAAACATAACTGTAGTTTTCTCAAAATTCATTGATGTATGGACTCATTCAATCAACATTTCAGTGGTAATTGACTTCGTTCAATGACTTTTGTTACATTTCCATTTTACATATTACCAAATGTTAAAACATTCATTTCATTACCATTTTAACATGTCATACTAAATTTAGACCCTTATAAATTTTCACTCCAATTTATAACCTTGAAATAGAACAAAGGAACTTTATAAGAAAGAAAGTTAACTTTTCTTTCAAATTTTATACAATCTGGTTTCTTAATAAAAGTTTTTAATTTAATCCAATTAAGAAAATAATTTTCTATATTCTAAAAAAACTATTAGCATAGTAAATAAATTGCACAGGGAATTTATTATTTCTTTATAACTCAACTAGCTTCCTTTTAACAGAGCCACATTAGTAACAACCTACTGCATTTCATTTGATATAATAAAGAAGATTTTTAGAAAGAAAGAACTAGAAAACTCGTAGTCCCCTCGCATAGTAATTGAAAACTCTTCTGATAATTTAAAATTAATTCTCAATTATACCAGACAATTACTGAATTTATAAAAGTTTGAATATATTATATTAGGCATAAAATATTAAGTCTTTTATTTAAATTTTTATAATAGCTAAAAACAAACTTCTTTATAAGTATAGATAAGTTAACTAGAAAATTATTAGAAAAGTTGTAACACTTATATACTGAATTAGCACTAATTATAAATGTATGATGAAATAATATCACTTTACATTACATAAATAATTAATTAAATATCAGTTTTATATTGTTCATATTGTTATAATACATACCAAAATTATTATACAATAAATTACATAACTAAAAAAATCTTTACCCCAATAACAAATGATTACACTGAATTTAATTATGTAATGTGATGCATTTTACCGTGTAATGGATAAGTTCATTGCACGATACTACATTTTTCCAGATTTACCATATTTTACAACAGTAAATTAACAATTAGTTTATATGTTTCAAGATTTTTTTATGAATTATTCTAAATTTCTCTATATATTTTTAAAAAATTAGCTCATTATCTATAAAAATTAATATATCATGAACATTATAGTTATTAACTTCTAAGTAAAATATGGAGCCGGCCTCCGTGGCGCGAGTAGTAGCGTCTCAACCTTTCATCCAGAGGTCTCAGGTTCGAATCCCAGTCAGGCATGGCATTTCTCACACACGCTACAATTCATTCATCTCATCCTTTAAAGATACCTTAAAGGTGGTTCCGGAGGTTAAACATAAAAAAAAAACAAAAAAGGTAAAATATGGAATTATTTTTAGAAAAAAAATTAATTTTATTTAAAAAAAATAAATTTTAAAATTAAAAATTATGAAAACTTCAAAATAATAATCACTTAAAATATTACTTTCTTAGTTATATTAAATGTTATTTATT
>JAAAKQ030226883.1:0-10984 GCA_010016005.3 Zanna intricata | reverse complement strand
TTTTTTTTTTTTTTTTGCTTATAATATAATTCTTTCAGTTGCTTCTGCAACTCTTTCAATTTTTTTTTATTTTGCTCATTATAAAAGTTAATTTTTGTTGTCTTCTGTTGTTAGTGTGGGTGATGCTGGTATTGGGAAACATAATATGTATAGCATAATGTAATTTTGATAATTTTAAAATTTTTACTATTTTTAAAAAAATTCATTAGAATTTCATAATCTGTTTTTAGTATATCCTAGAAAATTTTATTTAAGTTCAATTAAGGGACTTAAATTCTTAACAAATGTAATAAGTAAATTACAGTTACTTAGTGGGAATCTGAATTTTTGTGGCATTACTTATACAAGCTGCTCAACAAGACAGTTTCCTATAGTTTCTTACTAGGCTCTTATTAATGTGTATAATTCAAGTAATTTAGTTTAGTTCAAGTAATTTTTGAAAATTTGATATTAATTTGCATCAGTCATTTCAAGTTGCATTGTCTTACTTTTCAAATTTTTTAATCCATTTTCCTTGATAAAAATCTTGATAAATTAATGACAAATATGGGATGGTGAAGTAGAAATATTATAATGGAAATGTAAGGCTATTTTGAGTTAGGCTAAATAAATTATAGATTTTACTTAAGATTTTGTTTTTACAGTCCAATAAAGAAACTGATGAAGTTAAATATTTGAGTACCATAATTTTAAATAAAAACTGGAATGTTTAATATATCTTCATCATAAATAATGTTTAACATATATTCATATTTCCTCAGTTCTTGACTAATGGCAATTTCTCTAAGTCCAAATTATTGGAGTTCTGTTGTGTTTGAGGAATATCATTCTACGTTCTGAATCAACTTAATGAAATCATTTTTGACAAGTATATAACTTTGATAAATTTAGTAATGAAGGTTATATTATTCAACTAAATTTCTTACACATAAAAAAAAATTAAATGTTGTTTGACTGGTTTATCTCCATGCCAGAGTGGTAGCAATCTCTGCCTTTCATTCAAATGTTCAGAATTCAAAACCTGGTCTGACATGTCATTTTTGTTATGCTGCAATAAAGGTTCATCCATTATTAAGTAAATAAAATTGAGTAACAACCTGTCATTTGTGGAGTGCATATATATATTTATTTATTTATATAGTAGCAACACAGGCTGATGTGGGCGAATGATTCGTATTTAACACGATATAGACTTCCCCACAATTATTTTAACAATACAATCACTGTCGCCAGTTATAGTAAGAACATTTTTCGTATAAATAACCAACACAATATCGAGCCTTCTCACAATAATTTATTTAACACAACAAAAAAAAACCAACATATATTTACAACGCTTAACAAAATCTACATGAAACAATTTAAACTTTGCAGAGTGTAACCTTTCGGAACTACGTACGTCACACGACTAGAAAATACTAGGAACATCGCGACTTGCTTCTATTACAAATATCTTCATTATTTACAAATAAAATTAACTCTAAACAATATAAATAATTTTATATTATTTATATTACAAAACTATTTAAATGTCAATTGTCAAATAAAAATTCATTCTTAAGAAAAAATAATAATTCAAACAAACATACAGCTTTACTGTTTCTAGTACAATCCAGTACGTACTGTATATATCTTCTAGTAAGTTCGAAAAATGACTACTAGACAAAGACTGAATTATTTAAATATTATTGTTTAGTTTTGAAGAAACAAAACAGTAATTTATTAAAAATATTTAGAAAGAAAAATACTGAATAAACATTATATAGAAGAACAATCAAACTGATAAATAAAAAAACAAAGTGTATACTTTTAAATAGTTTTTAAGTTTTTTAAATTAATATATATATACAGCTGAACTTTTTCAACATTTTTTAAAGTATTTTGGAAACAAACAGTATACTAGACTTAAATCTCATATATCAGCAACAAAATTATACGATAAAATCAAAATAAAACAAACAGATTATTAAATTATATTAAAGAAGGTTTTCATTGAATAAGTTCTGAGTGACGAATTTTGCAGTCTTTTCAATTGATAAAATATGAGGTAAAATTCCCTGAAGATTAAAATTCATTTAAAACATTACAGCTACTACTTTTGTGTGAGAAATTAAAGATAAAAAACTTGATCCACATCGATAATTGATAAAAATGATTACTTACATAACGGAGCGAAGCTTTTCACAAAGAATACAAAAAAACTTAAATACATTTGAAGAACTTATACACTTTACTAAATTATACACAATGAATGGAGAAGAAGAGATGAATAAAGATAGTGAAGAATGGATCCATGTTGAGTCGGTTAACGCGTTGTGCATTTGGTGTTAAAATCCCGACTGAAGAAAAAGGGCTATAAAACAAAGAAGCGAGCACACGCTAAGACGCGCGCAAACCTGTGGTCGCGTCTACCAAGAAAAATGAAACGTAAGAAATTAGAAGGAATTACGTAACCAGCAGCAGAATCGCGAAATAAAAATTGATAAAAAAAGCGATTAACATTCCACAAGCAATAAGTCATACATCCAGTTGAAGTGGCAATAAGAAATAACAAAACAAAAACTAAATTAATGAATCAAACTTAACACAAATGTGTTAAAATTATTAACATACAAATGACATAATATTAACAAAATATTATTATTAAATATAGAAATGAAACATTATTAACAAAAATGCCATTATTAAATATTACTAACATAACAATTTAACAATGTTTATAATTTTAATTAGTTATAAATTTATTTGTGGACTTCAATATATTTGGGGAGTTATAATAATTTTTATTAAAACCTTGTACTACAACAAGACTTATGCCCACTTACAGTTGATGCATGATAATAAATTTTTATAGCATGTGAAAAATGCCATGCCTAACTGGGATTTGATCCCAGCACTTCTGGATGAAAGGCCAAGATACTACAACTCCACCATATAGATCAGCATATTGTCATATATAAGTGAGGGACTAACATCTTGTCCAGCTTCCTGAGGGACCAGATTACTTGTTTTCAGCCGGGTGTTTGTGATCTATTGCTAAACCTCAAGGCAGCAGCTGCTAGTTTTGGTTTATTGTGGTTATTTTATTTTACTAGTAGTCACCTGGTGAACATCCATCCTTCAATCCATCATCTGAGGAGCTATCTGATGGGAGACTAACAACTCCGCACAGGATAGAGATATTTAATAGAACTTTCATTTAAAAGATTTAGGATAAATCATATATATATTTACTATATGAATTCAGATTAATATGTTCCTAAAATTATAATCAAAATTATCAGTCAATACAGACTATATATCCAACATATTTGCATAAAAACAAACATTTTTTTTCTGTTATATATTTTTGATTTTCTTTATAAGGCTATAAGATCTAGATTATATTGTCACACAAATTTCATCAAATTTGTTTTATGTGCATTGTTAATTAAATTCCATAATTGGATTCCTTTAGAAATAGGTTAATAAAAAGTTACATTATTAAAATCATTAATAACTTGATGTCTTTAAGAAATTTTTTTTCTTTATTTACAAAAATTGATATTACAGTGTGCACTTACATTATTAGCTAATTAAGTTATTAACACTCACCATTCCATACATTTCTTATTTACATACTCTTCTGTTCAAGCTTAAAAACTATACACTGATCTTTTAATATAAAATAAAGAAAAACTGCGAACTGAATACATGTTATCTACCCAGTAAACACAAATTTTATTAATATTCTTTTTTTTAAATGTTGTTTTCATTTAATTTAAAATTTGAGTATATAAAAATATAAATTCAACATGACAAATGTTTGCAAAATATTTTTTTTATTTCACTTAACACTTAATAGGAAAAAATATACACCGTATCTCTTGTTAAGTAGGCTGTTGTGCTTGAAATGCCAGATTTTTTTTACTAGAATAACTTTTTCTCTAGAAATGCTTTTAATTACATTATATTAAGTCTTTAAGTTACTTTTTTTTATTAATTATGTATTTATTTTAATTTTTTGTTCAGGCCTTTAGCAGCATACTATCAATATCAAGAACAAGATCGTGATTATATTTGCTCACGACCAGAAGATAATGGTATGCATTCATGTAAAGATTTACCTCCATATAAATATGGAGAACTTCTTTGTAATAATACTGCATTACCATGGAGTAATAATTTACCAAATGAAACACACTGTGTCAATTGGAATCAGTATTACACAGAATGTAAACCTCAGGGACATAATCCATTTCAGGGTACAATATCATTCGATAATATTGGTCTGGCTTGGGTTGCCATATTTCTTGTAAGTATGAATATTACTTTATATTTGATTTTAATGAATATACATTCTTTATTGTTCAACTGAGTAAAAATAAAGTTAGAGAAAAAATAAATTAGTACATTCTGACTATATTTAGTGCTTTCATTAGTGTCCTACTTCATTTGATTGTTACTTTACTATTCTCTGCTTCTTTCTGATTTATGCTACATTTTAGCTGCAAGATAATTTCTCTATAATTATCTTCACTTTACTATCTACATTATCCCCACTTGTTACTATCCTATGTTACAGTTTTTATCTTTGGTTTTTACTTCTACACATTCTCAGCACCAAATAAACTGAACATTGTTATCTTAATATGCAGCCAACCTGTGTAAATGATCTCTACATGATTCTGATACAAATTTCTCTCCTTTCCTAGTTTTAATTCCTTTTCACCCTATATTTTATTAACCTACCTAATTTCAATGCCTTTCAGTAAAATCTCATTTCAGATGGTTTTTTTTTTTTTTGCTTTTCCTACAGCCCATGTTATGGTAAAATAAAGTTTCACAATCATTTAAAGAATTTCTTCCTAACACTTAAATCCGCATTTAATAAAACTGTCTTCCTTTCTGCATGGAATCTCGCTTTGTTTATACCACACAGCATTTCAATCTGTCATCCATCCATTATAACTTTATTTCCTGTGTCAGTGGTTCCCAAAAGTGTGAACCTTAGTACTCTGGGGAGGCATGACTTCCTAATAGAGATGCTGTAAAACATTACACAATTTTCATAACTTTGTTTCCATTTTAAATATAATTTCATTTAACGCTTAGCAGAGCTAATTATATATATTTTTTGTGATCTAAATGTTTTTTATTTATTTGTTTTATTCTTGTTTTTAAACTTTATTTTTTATGAATTTCTACCCTACCAATCAATTCCATCATTTAGAATTTCTTCTTACTCCATTTTTACTTCCTTGTATGAAGTAAAAGAAGTATTATAATCATGAAAAATTTCAGTTTTCAGATTTCAACAGATATATCCATTTTGATTGACCATCCCTGAATACATTTTGACTAGTTTCGGCATGACATCTGTACATACGTATGTATCTTGTGCAACACATAAACGATTAACCGTAGAATGTTGAAATTTTGGATTTAGGACCATTGTAACACCTAGTTTTGCATCTCCCCTTTTGGTTGCAATCTACCAATAGTGTCCAAAAAAGCCCAAAATCCCAAATAAATTTGATTTAGACTTTTTCTTAACTGCAGTAATAAACCCACATTGAGATCTTTTCAACAATATATCATAAGTGGTACTTATTTTTATTGGTTCCAGAGTTATAACCACATAAAATTTTAATTAATGGAAATATTTGGATCTTACAAGAGGAAGGCGCATCGGTTCAAATCAGACATCATCTCCTATTTTTAACTTTTTTTTTTTTTTATTTAAAATATATATTTATCTATTAATAATTATTAACTGCTGATTGTAAAAAAATGTTAATAATTCAATAATAACAATACAACAGAAAATTATGAAAAAAAAAAGTCAGAAGTTATTAGTGAAATAAAATGTTATGTACTTTTCAATTTAATTCAAAACTTTTACAATCAGAGGTAAAAATTATCAATAAATCAGTATATTTAAATATTTTTTTTAAATGTTAAAAAGATATGCAGTATGTATATGAAATCAGATTAGAACCAATGTGTGCATGGTTACAAATCCAACACATTCTCACTTACACCATTTATCTAATTGAGCGACGTGAAACAAAATTAATATATAAACTAATAATTAAACTATTCCGTTTAGTGAACTTCAGAATACTGGTTAAATAAAGTTTAACCAGTATATGTTTAAATAAAGTGGAGCAAATATAGTGTATATGTAATTTATTAGGCATACAAGGAAGTCTTGTAGTGTCCACATCAGATTTTTTATTTCTGCTAAAAGAACAATGTTGTGACCAATCTTAGCAATTTATGTTATCTCCTTGATAGTTATTTCACTCTGATATCTGTCCTATCCTTTTGGCTATTCTGTGTCTTGCTCCTTTTTGAGTTCAGTTTTTTTGTTTTTTATTTTCTTGTAAATATTGTACATAAATTCTTTCTCTCTATATTTCAACCTAATTTTCTAAAAATTTAAAATATTTTATCCAACTCCATATTATTAAATGCCTTCTCCAGATCTATATATACCGAGTAAGTGGCTTTATTCTTCTGTAATATTAGTTTTAAATTAAGCAGAGGCAGAATAACCTCCCTAACAACCATAATATTACTAAAATCAAACAGCTCTATGTGTTATTCATTTTTCACATTCCATTAGCCTGTAAAGTACTTAAGTACTGCATGTATTTTTCATACATGATATCTTATATTAACAATGCAGTAGTTCTCATGCTTACGCACTTATAAAGGAAGCATATCTATAGTTTTATGGAAGGAAATAATTTATTAATTTATTAAAATTATTCTAACTATTGTTGACAGTTACCTGAAAACAGACCTGCTTTGACACTTCTCCCAACAGAAAATACAGAAAATATGCCTAGGACTTAGGAATTTAACTTACAAAAAACTACAAACAATCCATAAACTTCTTAATATCAAAACTTCGTGGAATGATACTATATTCTGCAGGCAGAATTTAAAAAAATTCATTGATTTTTTGTAAAAATTAAATGTATGTTTACTTTTCAAAGGTTTCAAATGTTAAGACACTCCATTCAAAACATCTGGCAATCATTTGTCAATTGTTATTTTCTCTACTGTCAGCAATCTTTTTATTTTTTAAAAAGTTATTCCCTCATAGCCTTTAGGTTTGCTACTTCCTCCTTTCAGCTCTCATCTCAAGTAAAATATAACTAAACATCCCAAATACTTACACAGCTTGTTCTGTACTCTTGGAAAACTATCATATTGACAAAAAATTTCAATTTTATTTTATTAAAAAACATTTTTTAATTTTCTTTTAGTTTAGAAAGAGTTCTTTTTTTATTATAATATAAAAAAAAAATAGTTTTTTTACAAAAAAAGTATCCTCTCTGTCATCCAGCCACAATTTACATTTCAGATAATTCACAATAAAGAACCTACATGAGGTTCCCTTATTCCATTTACCAATATGAACCTAAAAAAACTGTATGTTGTAAACCAAGTTGTGACAGTTTGGCTGACAGGCAGTTGTACTAGAAAGCTTGAAAACTAAAGAGCAGATATCAAATTTCAGAGCATTAAATGAATAAAAATTTATTAATAAGTAATATATAATATTACTAATATATAATTATTAATGTAATAGTATTAGTACCAAATAACTTAATTTTAACACTATTACTTAATATTTTATTTTTTATTATAAATTTCTGCTTCTAAATGTTATAGTTTACGTTTAATTCATTGTTTAGATAGAACATTTTTTATAAACCAGTTCAGCAAATTCTTATTTTTTATATAGTATAGATGTTAATAGTCTCAGAGCTCAGAGTATTGATAGCATCAGAAGTTATAAGTTTACTATTTTTGTTGTAAAATAATTTTATTACCAGTTAATTTTATTTAATTAAATTGCATTAGATCTGGGCTGTCTGTTTTCTGTTACTCTAAAATTATATGAATGGTTTATTTTCAGAACATTTTACAGTACATTATTTTATATTAAGCAAATATATTATATAAATACATATTATAATTACAACCAAATATAATATTTGCAATAAATTTATTACTAATATTTATTCAATTTGCATTATTCTTTACAGGTTATCAGTTTAGAAGGTTGGAGTGATATAATGTACTATGTACAAGATGCACATTCATTCTGGGACTGGATTTATTTTGTGTTATTAATTGTGGTAAGTATTACTTTTTTCACATTTCACTTAATTATTTGTTATTATTCCCTTTTTTGGTATAATTTTTTTTTATCATAAAAAGAACATGAAAATTTAATTTTTACCAAATAGGTTTACCTTATTTAAATGAACAGTCTTATATCCAGATAAAAAAATGTAATACGTGATGAAAATAATATATTTTTTATTCCCACATTTTATTATACCTCAGTAGTAAATGGCTTGAATCAGTTTAAAATAATATTAAAGTAAAATGATTGAATACACTGGTAACCACTCATAAAACATGAACAACTTGTACTAAATAACAAGTTAAAAAAGATCGATTAACATTTACATCAACTGGTAATAGTTTACTTATTTTTATAGTAATTTACTTGAAACGCATTCTGACCTCATTTTTTGTTTTACATTCAGTGGTTGTTTTCTTTGCTTCTTTAAAACAGGTTTCATTAGCTTCTTTCAATGCTTGAACACACACACAGTTGTGAACTTTAATTTTTTAAAAATTAAACATTGAAATGTTCTTCATATTGAATGATCATACAGCTTTATCATACCAAATCCTCTGCATTCATTGCAACATTTTTTTGTATTCTTAACCAAATAATATTATTCAATTTTTCTGTTATGTTTTACATTCCCTCAAAAAAACATTTTCTTATCATTGTCAAATTAATTTGATAAATCAAGATAACAAGGTTAATTTCCTTCAAGATAATAACTGATGTGTGATATTTTTTATTGTAATCATGTACTTCACACTCTAAGTACTTTCTTTACATACTTACCCATGTTCAGTTTGTGAGCGTAGATCATGAATCAATTTTTTATTACTCACATACAAGTCGAAATACTCCACTATTCACGGCTTCAATAATGTACTTCTCTCCATCTATAACTGGATGTCTCTGATCATAGAATCAGTTAATCAACTGTGTTCACCTAAATTCTTCTTAATTTACTTAAGTTTCCTTACATATTTTCATTTTTAAATTTCTCAGTTGAGCACCCAATAGTACTTAATCACATGAACAGTATTTTCCAATTTTCTTATACCAAAATTTAACTTATAAGGTCCAATTTAGTATTTTATTTTCAAAGATAATAATTTTTTAGAAATTAACAATAAAAAAAAAAAAAAATTATTTGTTTTTCACCAGACATGACCCCTTAATGCCTATAGATGATTATATATTGTTTAATACTAATGACTTAGTTTAATCTGCCATTTCTTTGAGTTTTATTCGTAATATTTGGCAGGATCAAAGGTGTATAACATTATTTTTTTTTCTCTAATCGGCAGTAATGATTGATTTCAATTAATTTATCTGTTTTTATTTTTATTTAATTAACAAATTAAGAATGTATTATGTGATCAGAAAAAAATTTGTAGCTACTTTTTTCAATAAAACATAGTAATTTTGTGAATACTTTCAAAAAAAAAAAACAGGCTACTTTTTTTTACTTTATACTAAAAATAGTACTTTATACAATGTTGAAATTGTATATATAAAAACTCAGATGTGTTTGATATTTTTCTTGATACTGTTTATATCTATGAAAATCCAGAAATGATTAAATTAAACAGGATATGAATTGTGGAAGAACCCCATGACACCAAAAAAAAAACATTGATCATGAAACATTTCATAAATAAATTCACACATAAACTAGATAAAGTATAAAATTAATTCCTTTTAAATTTGTTTTTCAGATTGGATCATTTTTTATGATCAATTTGTGCCTGGTAGTAATAGCAACTCAGTTCTCAGAAACTAAGAAACGAGAAATGGAAAGAATGAGATTAGAAAGAGCTAGGTTTCAATCAACTAGTACTCTTGCCTCATCCACAAATAATTCGGAGCCTACTACGTGTTATGCTGAAATTGTTAAGTAAGTAAGATATAATTAATTTTAATGCATACTTAGGAATAAATGGTTTTGTACTATTGTTTTTTTTTTGTTTTTCTCACAGCAATTGCTATATATTTTATGAGTGTCATTCAACAAAAAAACGACAAAAATGGCAACAGCAGAAAGAATTATTTAATAGAATTAACTGAAACTGCCATGAAGTTGTTGAAAGATTGATTTTCAAGCTGGTACCACTGAAATAGAAGGATTTAAACAAATTTTCATTATTATAGATTTCATTTATTTATAATCAAAATGATTCATTTATTTTAAAATATCAGCTCCGCTTGAAACATGTACTGTCAAAGAACAGCGTACTGTGATAAGAGTTTATTTTCTGAAGATGTAAAATAAGCCAAGTTCACTTGGAGATTTTAAAATATAATTGTAAAAGGTGTATTAACCATAGATATTTTTATAAGTGTTCAAACAGTTTAAAACGGACTGAACAAATATCACTGAATTTCATATTAATGAAAGACCAGTGGAAGTTTCAACATGCTTTGTAAAACAGCATTAACAATCTTATTCACAAGGACAGACTTATAGAAATTTGGAAAATTGTTGAAATTTGTAGTGCAAGTATTGGCATTATCCATTCCATTACCCATGATAAGCTGAATTACTGCAAAACGTGTTCGAAGTGTGTTCCAAGACAGTCAACTTAAAATCATATTTGTACAGAACTTGAAAATGGTTTTTATAGGAGGGTAATGTACTTTAACCTACATAATAAATAAATTGAGATGAGACTCACTTTCATCATTTTGAGCCAGAATCCAAACATCGAGTAGGAATGGAAACATCCAAGTTCACCTACCAAGAAATATTTAAAACCTAATTACCAGCAGATAAAGTGATGCTAAGGTGTTTTGGAATTACAAAAGCCCATTTACTGCAATTATTTCAAAGAACAATGTACTATTAAA
>JAAAKQ030226872.1:0-11351 GCA_010016005.3 Zanna intricata | reverse complement strand
CTTGGGTGAGCTACAAATAGTACGCGAATGCAAACTTTGAACCGCCATATCTCATTTAATTTTTATGATACAATAATTTTAAAAAATATCAAAATTATCAGTAAACAAAAACCTACAATTTACATTCGAAAACCTTTTACATATCATGAATAGTTTGTGGTTTATTTTTAAAAAATGCATTTTTTTTTTCAAAATTAAAAAATGCAATTTTCACTTCAATCAATTATTTTTTATAAAATAAGCATTCCAAACTGGTCAAATCACTTGAATCATATCAATAATACCCTAATAAAGTAAATTGCAAGTGGGTTATGATTAATTCAATTAGGGTGGTAATGCCGAGGATGTTAATGTTAAATTTTTTCATAAAAAAATATAAGAAGTGACTTTATTTTTGTTATAATTCAGTAAATTTTCATGCAAAAGACTTTTACCAGAGCTCATTTGAAAGGTTATTTTACGTACTTTAAAAAATATCTCTTGAGTTTTCCCAAAAATTTCACCATTTTAAAATTATTTATAGTTGAAGGTTTTCAAATTTCGGGTTTCTCGAAAAATAACTGTTTTTCAACGAGCAATATCTCGATTCGTATTGGGTTTACAGAAGTCATTAAAAAATGGCTCTCTTTGTTTTTTTATTAGCTACATTTTTGTTTTAAATAATTTTTTCGGTAAAATGAATTTTTTTTTAAGTAATTCGTGAAAAAAGGTTAAAAAAACATGCGTTTTTTTCATTGAAAAATGTAGTCTAAATCGTGAATAACTCGTAAAGTATCAACTTAAAAAAAACCTTTATAAAACAAAAATTGTTTAGAATTGGTCAATATATTGATTTCCGAGTTTATTTTTATTAAAAAATGTTTCACCCCTAGAAGGGGTGGCTTCCACCCCTAGGGTAAAAGCCCGCTTCGACACAGGGTAGATTTTGAAGAAGGTTGAAAATACTACATAAATCCCAATTTTCAAGAAAATCGATGTTGATTCTCAAAATTTCCCGTGAAAACGGCCCATTACTGGACTATATGTTTCTAGAATACCTTTATATTCAACCATTCTTTACTGATATTATAGGCCTTATTTTAACTTCATCCACTTGAAGTGAATAAGAAAGAAACCTCTTTATTATGTAGTTAAATAATATGTCTGATCAGTGTGTTTGTTAATTTAATAAATCCCCTCCTCTGAAATCTCTGGTCGTCATACCATCCCTTTGGTCTTTACCGAAGGGCGTCTTATTGACCTCTACACTTATTACATACTATAGTCATCAACTACGCTTCTTAGGATGCTACCGATGTAAATGCCTCGGTAGACATTTCCACCATTATGTTTTAACTCGCCTTCGCTGCAGGTTTCTTCGGACATTAACGTTCCTCTGTCCTAGTTTTAATCCCAAACAACTACTTAACCGAGTTCGCGGAAGCGCGATACTCCGATTTAACACCGAAGAATGCTAATTAATTATTCATCAAAGACTGCAGTGATAAAAACCTAAATTAATTTAAGTCTCATAATATCAAAGTTCTTACTTTCCTAACTCATAATATTTGCTGTGGCAATCTTAGAACTACAACTGCTCCATGTGCACCACTGAATTAATAAAATTTTCAAGTAACAGTTACTTAAGGAAACAAAGGGGGAAATTCTTTCCAGAAATGTCCAGTTATTCCAAGGAGATTCCACTGACTTAAACTAGTTAAACCTCCGAGCTAGTTCGCTTTCGGAACCAGGTCAGTTCCTTCACCCTTACACATTGCAGCTCCATCACAGAGTTTCCTAAAACTGACTTAGTTTACCTCTGGTCTGGTCTGTTCTCGGAAGCGAAGTCAGTGCCTTCACCCTTCCACACACAGCTCCATTGCAGAGGCAAAAAGTAGTTAATTCGAAAATCTAAACTAACCTTCAGCGTTTAGGTTCGATGCCTAAACGCCTCTCTTGAAGAAGTAAGCGCCCAATCGGGTCTCTAGCTAACCGAGCTGTTACTATAACTATTCAAACATCAACCTCCTTCAGTAACTCTCTGCAAGACCAGAAACTTAAGAAAGCCAGCAACTATACTCCATTCTTTACAAGCCTCCTAGCCGATTCGCAGATCCAGAAAAGAATTAATCCTCTTAAATTTCTTATCAATGCTATTCGGTAATTGTAGGCCTACGCCCAAATATAACTGACCTACTCTGTTTTTGATGATGAGAAATAAATTTTGTAGCAAGTATAAAAAAATTACCAGCTTGACTGAAATTCGAAATTAGAACCTTCTAGTTAAAGAGTGAGACTTTATCACCGCGCCATAAGGGTAAACATATAAAAGAAAATACGTGAGGGTCTTGATTTTAATAGCAGGAAAATGATTTTAAATAATCTTTTAAAAACATGATAATCGTTTAAATGAAAATTACACTAAACGTTTATCTGCCAATTGGAATGTATAAAGATTCTCATCCATTTAGATGATTTGGAGTAAATTGTCTTCCCAAGGTCCAGCCGCTCATCGAAGTGAGAAGAAGAGCTTTGTTGGTACAACTTTTCCTTGTTCTTGAATAATTCTCAATAAAAAAAAGAAGTGTAATAAAGATTACCCAGTTAAATTGGAAGATGTACGATAGATAACGAAGGTTGACTATTCGCGATTAACCGCTCATTGTACTAGAAAAAGAACGATATTTTTACTTGAACTTTCCCCAGACCTCTTACTATAACTTTTCTTCTCGCCTTCCGCCCAGTGGTCTACCTATAATTTTCTGTGTTCATTTTTTCCCCATCATAGTGACCGTGCACTTTTCCCTACTGTATTGTGCAAACATTTTTATATCTCCGCGTTGAAAACAGAAAGATCGAGACCCAACTGTGCGAATTTCAAATTATTATTTATTATCTTGGCTCTCAATTCCTTTTGGATTCTAATTATCAATACATCTTATTCTGGAAAATCTATGGTTTAATATAGATTAAATAAAGGTCAAAAGGTAAATTTTCATTTCATGAACAATGTACGTAGCTATCTATTGATCCTCAATAAATATAGTTACTCCATACTTTTAGAGACTTCCACGTAATCGATACAACTGATTGATTCACGGGATGCCTAAGAAAAAAGTTCACATTTTTGTCTATAAATACGTATAATGCAAATAATTAAAATTAAAATGTGCTGGATTTTTATAGTATATAAAAATTATTTTTTAAATTCCAAGAATGCATTAAGATTTCTACAAGCATTAAAATTGTACGTGAACATATATGAAAATCACAATTTTCCGAATAAATTTGTTAATATGATAATTTTAGTTTTTAGCTTGAATTATATTACGTTTGAAATTTCGAATGAATTGGAGAGTTTTTAAAGCGGTGGTAATTTATATATAAATTTATTTCTTATTCTAGAAAAAATTGGAATAAAAGTTCTGATTCATATTTTATTATTAACTTTTGGCTCTTTACACCCAATTTATCTTATTTTTGTTTTTATCAGAAGTTATACTGTGAAAATTTATTATTACTTTTCACATTTATTAAGAAATATATTCTTTTGTTATATAAATTTTTTATTAAGAAGATAATTACTTGGTGTTAACATTTTTATGGTTTCTCTTTAATTAGAATCATATTTAAAACGAAGTAGTAATAAGTAAAAATGTCATACTGATCCATGTAATAATAAAAATAGTGTGATAGATAAAATTATATTCATATGTAATCGTCTTAGATTAGAATGATGAAATCATTCTTCGGAATGATGACTCTGCTTGCACACACTTGTAGAACATCTTTGGTACTGTCCGTTAATTTTTTTTAAGAAATCGCTACCTATTTTCATTAATACGAATTACTGTTTACTAATATCTCAATCATTTAAAAATATACAAACTGTAATTCAGTTATGACAATAATAATTAAGGTCCTTTGGGAATTCGAAAAATTAATCTGAATGTATGTTTTTATTACAGAAGAAAGTATTTACAGTTTTTTTATTAATGAATATTTTTATTTTTCATAATGTTGGATATGAAAATTGATGGAATTAAATACACTAACGCTATCCGCTATTTGGCTGAATAATCAATTATTTATTTATAATTGTTCGTTTTAGTTATAAATAAACTGCATTTTTCCATTATACAATACTTCAGATTTTACTTAATAAAACTTAACTTTTTTTTTGTAATTACAGTTCTCGGCTTTATTATTTGATAAAGACTTCAGCTGTTAGGCTGATTTAGCTGCCATCACTCGGAAAATAACAGCCCTGAATCGATCCTCAAATATAGTTCCCACAATAAATAGCACTAAGACTCTATCAAAGTCACGAAATTATCAGGTACTAAATGTAGCAGATAATACATCCACAGAAACGATAATAAAAAAATGCTGACACCACGGTTGTTTGTGATGCACGGCTTACACGCACATACACACACAACTTAATTTAAAATAGTTATAATTTTATTTAAATAAAGTATTTTTTCGTGTAATTCAATGATTCTAACAAAAAAAACGCGCGTGCATACCTTCTTTAATTCGCGCGGATGTTGTGGTACTAGCGGCGACGGTCGGCACTAACTAAACTAATGCAATTTTATGATTTACATAGAACAAATTTCGCTTGTGCTTTCGTCACAGCTGGTGTAGCCGCGAGGCTTAACACATCAGGTGCCGAATCAACCGGATGATCAAGTTTCAGACCCAATCAAAGCAAGTTAAGTTTTACACTTTAAATATTATTCATACAGGATATTTAATTCTACCGCTCACCTGTGACGTCACAACTTAGTTTAGAGAATTTTTTGAGTGGGATTGCGATTTTGCAAATTATTTTTGCAAACATTGTTATTTTTTAATTGTTAACAAGTGTGTCCAAGAAAAATATGACTTTAATTAGGCGAAATTTCGAGGATTTGCTCTACAGCTTCACCCGCTTGACCTTTTAAGTTGAAAATTTAATGGCATCAATGGCCTGTATATTAGAAGTAATCTGACCAAGTTTGGTCAAAATCGGTCCTGTAGCCTGTAGTTCTGGGGATATAAGATGATTTAGAAGCCAACACCGAACACACACACCTACTTATGGGCATTAATATCCGGAAAATTTCCGTCCGGATTTTTGGGTTTATTAAGTGTCAAATGGTCAAAATCCGAAGAAAACCGCATATTCCCAAATTGGAACGATTACAGTATTTTCCCTTCTGGAGCTATAGAGCCAGACGGGAAAGTAAAAGAGGAGATTGAAGATAAGGAAAAGAAGTGGGCGGTGATAAAGTACGATTTACTGTTTAGGGTAGATTATCTTTGTAAATATAAACCAAACAAATAGTTAACTAATAAGGATTACAACATGAATAATTATTTAAAAAATACAGAAAAGATTTCGAAAATAAAGAACAAAGGAAAAGTACATCCAAAACGCCTTGTCTTTTGTATAATACATACAGAGTGTCCCGGGAAGTTTTAGGCAAACCTAATTGATCGATTTAGGACATCAAAATAAACAAAAACAATCACGTAGAAAAATAACGTACCTATCTTTATTTACTCTCCGCCCGCTATTTTGTGTTTTTCAACAAAAAAATGTACCGTAATAACGAATGGAGATATTTTAATGAAATTTTATATCCAACAAGTTGTAAAACTTATGCGTAAAACAGGCAAAAAAGTTTCATACCGTTTTTACAAATTTTCAGTCAGATCTCTGCTGTGTATCAATAGATTTGAACAAATAAGGTGTCATTTTGTTCACAAAAAGGCTTAACATTTGACCTATTTAATGTAACTCGATAAAACCAGTGTATACAAATAATACAAATTTTTTTTTGTTTACTTTTAAGTTTAGGCAACATCTCCTGTGATACCTGTATACCGGGTGATATTTAAATATGGAAATAGCTTTTTACTGCATATAAGAAAGTTATTTGGAGGCAGAAAGAAATACGGTTCTACATAGTCAAAAGATCTGCATTATGATGGGTTTTTAATTTTTGCCAGCCATCTTGGTTCCGCCATATTGAAGCAAACTTAATTTTTTTAAATAGGAAGATGGATATATGATCTCAATTTAAAATTTTACATGGAAAACAATGGTGAAACCCGTTTTTCTGTTAATGTCTTTGTAATCAAGTTATAAGCATTCGAAGTTACAATGACGGAAAAATCGTGTTAACAATAAAACGCGGTAACAGGCTCTGTATGGACAATTTTACATTCATAATGCATACAATAATAAACTTTAAAGATGCTATAATATTGATAATAATAAAAACTAATAATTAACAAGAAAACAATAAATTAAACGGCTATTAATAAATTAAATATGAACTATTACTTACATTACATATTACAATATTTATTTTAAAATTTTAAATAATTGTTTTTGATCGTAAATTACTAATAAAATAAATTTTGAACGCATACCGTTCTATAATAAATGTTCAAAATATTTCCCTTCTATAGCTTCCTAATGTGCTAGCCTCAAGTAATACCGTTTATAACTTGTATCATGTCTGGTGGTACACGAGCAGATTTGTCAATGTCAGCATGTTTTGTTTCGAAAACATTATGCTTCAGTTAATGTCAAAAAAAGTAATCGTCATGTTATCATGTAGGACAACAGCTCTTCGAATCGACGAATGAGGATCTTCAGCAAAGGTCTGCAATACATATAATGACTTTGCATCAGTTGTGACAGCTCTTGGTCTACCGATGCGAAGACGATTCTTAACGGCATGGATTTCTTCAAATCGTTGTACTGTCTTGATCACAGTCGATTTATTTATCGGTTCTATGTTTAGAAATCTGTTGTTAAATAAATCACGTACCTATTGTAAAGGATGAACTTTAATCACCATCTCCGTACATCAACAGAGTTATTCTTTCGGTTTCACTGAAATGCCATCCCGGTCAGGCATGGCATTTTTTACACACACTACAATTCATTCATCTCATCCTCTGAAGATATATCTGACGGTGGTTCGGAGGTTAAACAAAGTAAAAAATACCAGGTTATATTAACTCTGAAGCTAACTTCTATGTAGAAAATAATATCACTTGATATAGCCATTTAATTGGTTGTTGTGTTATTAATTATTGTTGATTATTATCAATATTATAACACTGTTTAAATTTTGTTATTGTATGCGTTATCAATGTAAAACGCAATAAAATCTTTCATGCAGCACGTTTTATCTCGTTTTATTGTTAAAACGATTTTTCCGTCATTGCAACTTTGAATGCTTATAACTAGATTACGAAGGCATTAACAGAAAATTGGGTTTCACCACTCTTTTTTTTTTTTTTTTTGTAAAATTTTGATTGAAATCATGTCTACCCTCCACCGTCCTATTTAAAAAAAAAAAGTTTGCTTCAATATAGCGGACCAGGATTATGGACAAAAATTAAAAACCCACTATAACGCAGATTTTTTAAATTTGTTGAATCAAATTTCTTTTTACCTCCAAATACCTCTCAGGTATGCATTGTTAAGATATGTTTTATTCATCTGTATTACTATGGAAATGAAAAACAAATTTATTAAATAATATATTACAAAAATTACTTTACATTATTAGACTTCAAAACGCCACGAAAGCATAACATAAAATTTATGTCATGTTCTAGAAAAATATACATTGGAAAATTACGCATGAAGGGAGTAGATCCTCCACATTCTTAATGCGTAATTTTCTAAATACGTGTTTAATTTGTAGACATACATGCATGGATACAGTATAAAATATTGCTGTAACAAACTTTTGTTGCGTTCATTTATATACATTATTAAATTACATGAGATATTTGCAAATATATCATCAGATATAAATGTAACATCGGATAATAAATTTTGTAAATTTTTTTGTTTGGGAACTGTACTTTTAATTAGGTTATCGCTATTAAAATTTTTTAATAAAAACAATTCCGATGTTTCGCAGAACATCTTTCTTCGTTATTATGATTCCTTGATCTAATTTCACCTTGCATAGCTGTGAGGAGAAATTAGATCAAAAATAATTAATAATTAACTTAAATCTGAGCTCCTCAGTTTTTTTGTTTTTTTTTAGGTTAGTTTATTATTATTATTTTTTGTAACTAGCAGAATTGCTGATGAGTGACATTGCCGGAATCCAGCATGCTGGATTTACCTCTATAGGGGCCCCAAGCAACAAAAATTTTTTGGCCCCTCCATATTTATTTTTACTTAAGAAAGATAAAATTAAAGCAATTTTAACTTCATTAAAATATATATTTACACATTACGTATAGATATATACAGATTTTACTTACAAAATTTTACATATATGTTTAAAGATTCCTTATGAGTAAATTACAAATTTTTTATATAGTTTTTTGTTACAAATTGCTGAATTACATCATCGAAATTCAATTGTAGGATTATTCCACTTTCAATGAAAAGTAAGCTTAGATCACCTACTTTTTCTTGGTTCATCGTTGAGTGTAAATTTTTAACGCGTTTCAACGCGCTGAAAGACCTTTTACCTGAACAATTAGACATAGGCAGCGTTAAGAAAGTTTGAAGAGGCATTCTACATTTGGAAATGCTGGCAGTAATTTATCTTTGAAAATGATCCCGTGTAAATCAGAAAACGTTTTACTGGGTTCATCTCCATAAACTTTCTTAACCTAAGTGTGGAAATTTTTAATTTCTGATACAATGTTCACGTCAACAGCATTCGGGTAATCTTTGATCAGATTCTCAACACTTTTCTTAACATCACCACCTGTTGAATTCAAATTAGCAAGAGAAGAAAATTTACTAGCAATGCTTGTGTATACTTCAGCGCGTTGTTTCAAATTGGTCGATAAGGAATCTATCATTAAAATAAACGACTTAAATCGAAACGCTTCTCTTGGAGAAACATCTTCAAGAGCATCGGGAACAGGCCCATCGTTACACTAAGTTTGTCTCCGTCTTCTGCGCGTGTTGGACTGATATTCAGTGTCAGAAACAATCGTTTTCGCTTTTCCTTCGATGTCAGAGAATTTTTCTCGAAAACTCTGAACGAAAGAAATTAAAACAGTGTACAAATTCGCACATGTTTCAAGAGAAATCGATGGACTCTGTAAAGTACTTACTTTTTCAAATTCTTTTAGGATTGATTCCAAAAAAAACCAACATGAAAGCAAATTCGAGAGTTTCCATACTTTTTAGTAACCCTAATGCTTCGATTCGTGAGTGACCGTCCATTGTACAATCGTTCACAATCTCTTAGAACGTATCAGCTATTTTATCATAGTTCTTGGCTACAGAAGATACAGATTTTGAATACGCATTCCACCGAGTATTTGACAATTTTTTCATAGTTTCGGCATTTTGCCTAAAGATTTTTCGAAATTTTGCTCGAAAAAACGTATGAACCGCTTGGACAACACCAAAAAATTTGACTGCTTCTAATCAAGAAGCAACGGATGCTTGTCCAACTAAATTCAACGATTGTCCAGAACAAGGTAAAAAACTTGCTAGAGGGTTTTTTTCTAAAATGGCTGCTTGCATGCCATTGTATATATCGGCCATATTAGACGCATTATCATACGACTGTCCTCTACATAATTCAAATTTGAGACCACCGTTTTCTAAATATTCTACAGTGGTCGTTGCTAAATACCTTCCGATATGATTCTCTAACTTAAAAAAGGTCAAAAAACTTTCTACAGGTATACCAGTTATAGGACACATATAACGCACGATGATAGTTAATTGATCGGTATGAGAAACGTCTGGAGTAGAATCAACCGAAATACTAAAATACCCTGCAATAAGTATTTCTTGAAAAATCGTCATCGGCACTTTGTTTACCATTATATGAATTAATTCTTCGCAAATCGTTTTAGATAAATAAGACGTATGGCCACTGCTACAATTCCCATATATCTCAATATGATTTTTTAAAAAAGGATTGAACTCAGCAATAAGTTCTAATCAGCAATTCGATTCTCCAAACTTCTCATTTGTCCCTCTAAAAGCTATATCTTGCTGTGCTATAGTTCTAATAACAGCAAGGGCGCGCTTGAGAATTTGTACCCAATATTCGCGCTCTTCATTAATTTGCTCAGTGAGATGAGATGAAACGTTTTTCTGTCGCTGTCTTATTAAAAACGTCAACTGAGCATCTTGATGTTTTTGAGAGTTTTCATGATTTTGCATGTCAAGACAATTTCGCCAGTCTGAAAACCCGTTGCCACTAAAACGATTAGTGTTAGGATAAAACAACAAGCAAATGAAACAATAAACATTACCCGTTTTTGGCGAGAAAACCAACCACTCTCTCGGGTAACGATCATTGTTCATTTTTTTCCATAAAAATGTTTGCTGAACAATATCGTGTCGTTCCAGCGAACACTCTTTTGCAATTGCCAAATGGTCCATTACGATGTTGACAATCACTGGGGCCTTTGTTAATCCATAGATTTTGGGATAGATTTTGCCATAAACCAACGTCTTCATTGCGATTAGTAACCTTTACATTGTTAGTGACTATCTCACTGTCCGCTGGAGCATCCGAAGTTTCCTCTATCCTTACGTCGTTTAAACTTGGAAACATGACGGAAGGGTTGTCATCAATATTTTGATTTCCTTCTGCAAAAGAGTCATCGAATTCATATTGGAAAAATTTGGTAATTTTTGGAATCTTTTTGACCGACTCTTCAGCAGCAACTTTTTTCTTCCTTTTCTGGTATCCACTTTCGTACGATCTCTTCATAGTTTTTTAACCAAAACCAACGAAAAATAACAACGTCACTTTCAAAAATACAACACTAAACGATTTAATTTAAAAAACTTAAAATCGTGAAAATAAGGAAATAAAAAGAATTAAAAACATTAAATAATTTAATTTGGTAAAATCGAAATCAGAAAGTCGGCATGAAAAAAAAAATCAATGTAAGAAAGTCAATTTGAAAAATACGAAATGAGCAATGCAATGTAAAAAAATAAAAAAATGAAAACGACCATATATAACAGACAAAATACAATCGCACAAAAAAGAAGTAATAAGTAGGTAAAATGTAAAACTTTTAATGAAAAATTCAAAACATCGAAATTATAAAGTTAACAAGAAAAATTAAAATTAAAATAATTATTTGAAAAAACTATGTACAACAAATGGAAAAAAAATAAAATTGAAATATGCAAATGATTAATTGATAGAAATCGAAAATTAACAATTTTTTTTCCAAATTTTATAAAATTAAAAAATAAATTCGTAAATTAATTGTTTTTTCATTTTAGAATAAATTATTTTTTTAAAAAGGAATTAATAACAAGAACTGAATCATTTATTATGTAAAGAAAGCGTTTAAATATTAATTGATATTTTACATTTTAATCTATACTATTATTATTATTA
>JAAAKQ030226861.1:0-11352 GCA_010016005.3 Zanna intricata | reverse complement strand
TGTGAAAAATGCCATGCCTGACCGGGATTCGAACCCGGGGACCTCCGGATGAAAAGCCGAGACGCTACCACTCGGCTGCGGAGGCCGGCAGGTCTTCTAATTACCCTGTGCGTTGTAAGCGAGAAGGTTGCAGGCGACCTGCCACTGGAACAGTCTCTCCAGAAAATGACACCCTCAAGAACAAATAAAATCCTATGCTGACCCTACAATAATTATGAGGAAAGTCAAGCATTCAGAATAACGCTTCATTATATTATGGTCATGTTTCAGGAAAAAAACATGTAAATCCATCACACTGTAGAAGATTTATTACAGGAATAATTAACTATAAATAAAATAAGAACAAGATTAATTAATATAAAAAATGGTACAAAACACTGCTCCAACCTCCAAACAGCAGAGGGTAGTCTCTTCCTTCAATCTGAAAGTTCACTGTCCGAATCTCGGTCGGAATCGGCATCTTTAACACGCTACAAAACGCATCTGGCATCCGCAAAAACGCTAGGAGATTGATCTGGATTTTTGAGCATAAATAAAAAATAAATTAATTAATATAAAAAGATGTCCGTAATAAAGAAACCCTATTTAATGATTTATAATAAAATTTCACACAAACTTTGCACCTAAGTGGAAATTAATATTTTATAAATTTGTGTTACGTGCTTAACAAAATTTTTCTACCGATTTATCGCAAAAAAATACTTTGATTTATCTGTGCAGTGTTAGTTTTGTGACGTTTGTTTGCACTTCATTATTAGAAAAACATTTAAATACAGGCGAAAAATATTTACATACTTTTTAAATTAGTAAATTATTATAATATAAAGAAGATGAAGACGAAAATCATACGATCGTCAATGGTATTTGTAACCCGAAATGAATTAATGGGCTTCAGAAATTCTAGGAGTATTTGGAAATCAGTGTTACTTTTTTCAATCGCCATATACCCAACGTATCATGAAAAAAATTTCGTATTGCATTTATGTAAATTCAAATTATTTCGAATTTTTAAAAACGAAGATTTAATTCATACTTATTAATTTAATTCATCACATGAAGTCTTTTTCTTTTATTGTTTACAGATTTCAAATTTTTCTTAAACGATTTTCAGTAATTAAGTTGAAATTATCTACTCATACAAGTAATAAGATTTCATTAATTATAAGATTTTTCAAACTTGTCTGAATTATTTTTTTATCATCTCTTTCAAAAAATTAATATTACTTTAACTTTTATAATTGTCTTTATCGCTTAATACTAACAAAAAACATTATATTAAGTCGTATTTTTTAAATTCGCTTTACAAGCATTTTTGTTCAATATCCTAATTCATAAGTTTCGAACAACTTCGGTTAATTTTGTACTTACCATCAACAATTTTGTTTTCTTGCCGAGTATGTAAGAAAAATGGACAAAAACCAAACAACAATCGGTTTTGAAATTTGTCCAGAGAAGCGGGGTCTGTACCCAGTTCAGTGCTTTCATAAGTTCAATGAAAACAAATAAGAGGATTGTAGGGCAGTAAGGTTGGTTGTATATAATAATATATATATATATATAGTAATATAATAATACTGTAAATAAATTCATAAAACTCTTAAAATAGTGTTATTGTAATTGGTGGTAATAATGTATAATATATTCGTTGAAACAAAAGAACAGAAAATGGAACACTGAGTGGTTGGCTCGGAATCGGTTCATGCGGTCTTCCAATGTTTCGTCACAAATTACAAAATAAAAAAAGAATCTGGCTACATTCTACGCTTCAATAAAACATTTGGTAGGTATTTATTGAAAAATAAGTTTTAGCATACTAGGTACCTTATTCATTATATACCATAACAGTGAACGGTGTTAAAATCGTCTTTTATTCGAAATATCACTCGCGTCATCAAAACAAATTTAATAAATATTCTTGTAGATCAATAAGGCCGTTTTGAAATCAGAAGGTTTGAAATGAATGAACATATCACCTATAAACTTTACCCTACTCCTGGCTAAGCGAGATAGTAATTAAAAAACAGTTAGCACAGTATTTATTTTCTATTAAACAAAAAGACAACATGTTAGTAATAATAACTGCTCATTACTCACAATTTTAGCAATTTCTGAATCATAAATTAAAAATAAGACAAAAAAAAATTATACGGGATTACATACCAGTTTTGTAAAGAAAATAAGTAATTACAATAATTAATCAAAGTAACACTAATAAATTTATTTTATGTTAATACTACTGTTCAAACAAATAATTTTTTTAATGATTGTAATAATAAAGAGATTGTATGTCGGAAATGAAAGAGAAATTAGGAGTGAGGAGCTCCACCGTCAAGCACTTCGAACCCATGTCGGGCATTTTGTACGCGGCCGTCGGATAGAGCCCCCGACTCACATACGTCGAGGATGCGCTCTTCAAAAGGTTCCTACGTCCTTACTACTCACGAAATAAGAGCAAGATTTTTAAAAAATTTACGCAACGTCACCGTTAGGAAACGTTTTCACCGTTTTCTGGGAAAAGATACCAGAAAGTAGTTAAAAAGATTTTTATCACAACGATCCCAGAGGGACCGTTGAACTAGACAAAGGAACTCATTCGCAGGAATATTTCGAAGTCCTCTTCAAGCGGTCGGATGGATGCCACCCGTAATTTCACAGGAGTTGGAATACCTTACCGATACTACAATACGTGTGGGGACAGTAAATTACCGATCGAAAATTTTGCGTAAAGTAGACAGAAAATACTGTGCAACAGATCAGGTTTTTCCGGCAGAATACCCGTTTTTAGTACGGAGAAAAGGTTCGGGCTTACCAACAGGATATTCACACCCATTCCCTGAATCAACTGACTACTAAAGATTAAGAGAAACCGTTCGGATAGACCTTCATCGAATAAATAAATAGAAACATTTTGAATCGACAAATTCGGCCTCCTCGGTTACGTTCTGTCTCAAAAATGAAAATAATTCTTTTCATTTTACTTCATCGTTACCGTTAAAAAAAAAATAATGAAAATGTAATAGATCAAAACCTGTTTTTACCAATTTCTTGCAGAAAAAGAAAATTATTTTTATTCTTAAGTAAGAAGCTTAAGAAATAAAGAACGTCATGAATTTATAAAGGGACAGAACCGAGAATAAAAGTACTAAATATTTTTACGGGAGCAAAATGTAACTTAATTCTCAGCAGCAAAGATGGCTTCGTTCAAAAGAAACATTTCTATATATTTTTGCAGATCTTTATTTGGGTGTAAGCCGGAGTGTACATTAAACGTTACTTCATGCCTTAATTAGAGAATTTTTAGCTAACTTTTATTTGTGATCTGCTGGCCAAAATTATACTCCAGAAACCGCATTTTATGTATTTTTAAGTATTTTCATGTCAGAAAATAATGCGTAGTTTACAGCAGAATATATCGACAACGGTTAGAAGTGTTGTGGAGAAGGGGAAACACTCTCTATGCGCTGTACATTGCCTTTGTTCTTGAAATGTGTGAGAACCATCGTTTCTTATTCCCCTATCACTGGTATTCATATTCATATTATATAAATAAAATTCCTTTCAATCAGTTTGACGATAATAAAAAAAAACTTAATCTGACTTCAGCAAACATTATATTATTTTGTGTAAGAAAATACTTCAAATATACGGAGAAAATTAACAACCTCAACGAAAAGTGAAATTTGCCCTGATTTTTGCTTAAAATTCAAATACCCGGTCTTTAAACTTATCCAACTATCATCTTTAAACTTTGTGCAGGACGATAACAAAATTTGTAACAAATTTTACCGTCACAGAAAACTTAAAGGAAATGGCAACATGTAAAAACATTCATAGTAACAGTAACCATGTGGAGTTCATTAATCTCTTTCGGAGAACTGTCTTCGTTAGATCTGTTTTCGTTAGATTTCTGTCATGTTGTCATTTTCCAAAAATGTCGTAGATAAATACTGTAATTTTCCAAATGACATTTTAAAAAGGTAAACTTTTATGTCCAACCTCTTTCAAGAGATAAGTTATATTTTATTATTACTATTAAAGAAAAAATAAATAATATTTCGATATTTTATATTCCTGACCCGTACTTCAGAAAAGGTTGACAATAAGTAAAGTATATAATTATTAAAGAGAAAAAATTCAGAAATACAACACAAATATTTTTACAACTTAAAGTAAAAAAAAAAAAAATTGATGTGGACACTACATGACTTCCTTGTACGCATATTAAATTACATATACATTTTTTGCTGCACTTCATTAACTTATTAAATTTAAAAGTGAGATACGATCCTCCAATTCTTTAATAAAGTAGACAGTCACATAGTTGCAAGAATATTAAGTTTTTATTAACATCAAATATTTATGCAAATATTAATTCAACAATCTTACCTGAAACATTGGGATAAAGTCCCTTTATTAAATCTAATACTATGTTTTTTAAATTATTATGATGTAACTAACCATCAACAAAAAAGAAACAGGATAAGGCTACTAAATTTTATAGCAATATTTTAATTATGCATTTATGCAAATGCATAATTAAAAAAAAATATGTATTTATACAGGAGAAATGGAAAACCAAGTAAGTGTTACCTATTTACACATGTCATATTTCATAATCATTAAAATATATATATATATATGTATATATATACAAGTATAATGACTTTTTGTATATATATATATATTTTTTTTTTATTTTCCAACATAAAAATAAAAACAAAACTGTAAAAAGTTACAAAATGTTTACTTTACATTTTTGACATGTTTTTAAAATGGTTTAAAATGAGTATGCTGTTGTAGGGATTTGTCTTTGTATATGTATTCTGAATTTATTACAATTGTTAATACAGTTTGTGAATTTTCAATACATCTCGCATCTCGTCTATACTTTGGTTTCAAAAAAATTCAAACTTTTAAATACATAATAAAATAAATATTCAATTTTTAGAAGATTTTGCTTAAAAATAATACGATTCTAAATTACAATTTTTAATTAATATTAAATAATCAGATATAATACACATGGTTATCAACAACATAACATTCAATTATTCTAACTGTCGATCGCAATCAAAAAGGGAAATGCACACTTAGATGTTACCACAGTCCTAAATACAAAATTTCAATATTCTACGGTTAATCGTTTTTGAGAATGTACAAAAGGTAAAACAAGATAGATTAAAGGTAGTTACATAAATATAGATTTGAATATTAGATCGTGGATACCGGTGATCTTTGGGGGTTGGGTTTCAATTAACCACACTTCTCAGGAGTGGTCGACCTGAGATTGTAAAAGACTAAACTTCATTCACATTCATACATATCACATTCGAACAGAAAAAGAAAGGATTTTGAAATAAAATTATTCAACATACTAAGATCATACTTAGTGTTTAAAAAAAATTTTTTCATAAGCAAATAATTTCTAATTCTGAAAGAAAATAACTATATTGACCTTTTCTATAAAAGTTAAATCAGTATAAGGCACCTACGATACATATAACCGTAAAACACGGGGAAGGCACGGGTTACGGGACACCGATTTGTATCATATTGCATGTGTGAAAAGTACCCTGTTTACGGATCTTCATCTCAAACTACTAACACGCAATATTCAATTATACTCAAGAAAAATGGCCCTAAAAATTTCCTTAGCATTTGATATTAGTTTATGTATTAATTATGTTTCACGTCACTGAAGTGGATATGTGGTGTATGTGAGAACGTGTCGGAACCGTAACCGTAATACAGATATCGGTTCGAATACATAATCAGAAGCAGATATCGGCTTCATATACATAACTTTTTAAATCGTCGCCGGTTATTATAAGCTTAATAAATACCTTCCACACAAATTCTTTCAATATTGGAAAGTTTGCTAAATGAAAAGCAATTTCCTTTTCCCTCCATTTACGTAAAAAACACAACTTAACTCCGTTAAAATAATACTTATTTATTAACATAAACCCAACTTTTAAAAAACCAATTCATACTCGCTCCCTCCATTGTTATTATAATCAGTATAATTTCAACGTGAACACAATTCTTAATATAACAACCGCCTAGCTCTGGAACTCCCCTTTATCTTTGCTTCCGAACTGCTCTTTAACACAGACCAAAATTGCAATAATATTTATCCACTCCGATGTAAAGCGTTTCATCGGCACTTAGCAAATTCTACATATACTTCTCACTCACTGTAAAAGACGTTTTTACCGATTTCTTTAATTAGTGAACTGGACGTATCGTCCTACGGGTAACTGCAGACATATCGAAGTTTCAGAGTATGAATTAAAATGTTAACACTCTTGTTTCCGGAAATAAAAATACAGTGACACATTCACTGACAAAATTACTTTCTTCAAGAAGTGCTTTAGAATGGCTCCATGAACTTATATTATTTGAACTCACCCACAGTAACAAATTGTATCCTTACACACTTAATTCCAGTAAGCCTTAATTTCAGTAAATATCGTAGTGCTAAATGTGTTGCAAATGCATCAACAAAATTTTCTCACGCAAATGTTGTTCCCTCTGGAGCATAGCTACAGCGCAATACCTTGATACTTTTACCTTCTAATAAAACGTGCAACTTACCCGCAAATAATATATTCCCGTAAAAAAATATCTCATTTCACTACTCTTTTTCCATCTTTGAAGACAACAAAGATTTATTTAGCTTTACTACGAAATCCGTCTTTCGACAATATTCTTCGCGAACATCGATCATGCTGTTTAATGACTACTTGCAGCAAGCAAAAACATATCATGTGCACCGGCATAAATATGGTAAATATAAACAATTTAATATTTACTCCATTAATATATATTCCACCTTTTATATATATTTAATAATCATTGTTATTAAAAATAACGAAATCACATCTCTAATTTACTCCAGAGAAAGTGTCACACTTATCAGAGTACTGTCTTGCACAGCACCGATCCTCGCATACGTACTTCACATAACTGCAATCATTTTAGTCGACATTAATAGAGAAATTAAGCGGAGAATTGTTATAAAATAGAGAAATTAAGAAGCAAAGAATAAACCTCCTAGACACTTAATATTAGGTCTGTTCATTATCAAACTCACCGATGTAAAAATATTATTCACTATACCATAATTCTGAAAATTCTGAATCCCCGTTGGAATTCTTTTAAATACTTAACCACTCAACCCCCACGACAGCATATTATTTAAATGACTGGTAAACAATTTTCTTTCAGTATTATTGAAGTACTATTCTTAAGTACAATTTTCTTTCAGTATTATTTATATGCACCTGAATCGAGTACCTCGTTTCGATCACCTTTTTGTTATAAAGTACAGAATCCCTGAAGCCATCTGGAATATAGCTTAATATCATAAACTGTACTGCAGAATGATCAAAAAATTAACCGACCTGAAGTGGGTTGGTTAATTTAGTGAATTGGGAAATTTGCTTAAGTAGGCACTAATGGATGAGTTGGTAATGCTTGACCTTGTCGCAATAACATACGTATATACAATAATCAAGTAAACGCTTCCTACTATTTCTGTCAGCGGTAAGTGTGCCAAAAAAAGATCATCATACAAAGGCACACAGTCTCAACATGCATTCATTTTTAAGTTATTTTAAATTGCAATCGTTTGTAAAGTGTTAGTAAGGCTGTAGCTGTTTCTCGATCAAACTTATCCAGTAAGTCAACAATTTCACGCATAGCCGCTCGTTTAAGAAAAACCGGTGGTATAAATGAACGAAAAGGGGGCCGGCCGGTCCAGAGTTTTAAATGACGAATATTAAGACGTGTCAACATGCATCCTTTGAACGGTCACCTCGAAAATTAATAAGAAAACTATCTCAGTAGATTGAAATGTCATGTGGGAGTGTCTGCAAAGCCACAACGAAATTAAAATTAAGTCACAGTTAATTAAGTTAAGTTACAGTTTTCAAGTCGGCGAGAGTTAAAAGAGAAGTCGATGTAGGAAAGCTAGATTCTTGTAAATGATTATTCATTTTCTTCGCGGCAATATTCGAATCTTGAATAAAACTTTCTTTAGCAACGAGGGACGGTTTTATCTAAACGTCTATGTAAACCACCAGAACAACCGATATTAGAGTGCAGAGAAACCTCATGTTTTCCACGAGACCACATTACATTCAGAAAAAACTGGTTTGCAATTTCTCGGAGTAAAATAATAACATCTGAACGCTACCAGTAGATTATAACTGGCCTCATACCACTGCTAGAAGTTGAATCTGGCCTGGACGCAGCAAGCCCACACAATGAATAACACTGTATTCTTGCTAAGCGAGTTCTTAGAGATAAAGTAATTTCTTGTGTCTACGGCCACCTAGGTTGCCAAATGTACCTACCACAGATTGTTTTCTTTGAGGTTATTTAAAAGAAAATGCATTCTGAAATAATCCTTGCACAACTGATCAACTCGAGTGGAACAGTGAATTCGAAATATCCCATATCAGCACTGCAACCATTAAAAAAAGCGGTTGCTTACATGAAAAACCATATTGATGCCTGTGTAGCTACAAATGGAGGACATTAATGAACATTTATTAAATTAAATTACAGTAAGTTATGAAATTATTTAATATTTATTTATTTCTTAAAATTTAAGGTTTTTTCATACATTGATTTCCATATAGGTTTTTCCATACTGGTTGCGTAACTTTTAGTTCCACTGTAACGTAATAAACTACGAATATTTTTTCATCATACGATACTAAAAGAGCAATAGAATATTGAAAAAAATCCTTCTTTTAGATATGTAACTTTATTATTTTTGTTTTAATAGCTTCAAAACAGACAAAAATTAAAAACAATACCGTTTACACCACCGAACGTTGACAGAGAACGAAACACATCTTGTACATCGTCTGCAACGAAGCTAAACATTTAATTAAAATTTTATATTTAAATATTACTTCACACCATAATAACAATGTTTAATTTTACTTAAATACACTTTTTTCTGATTTAATTCATGAAATCCATACATATAGGTTGTTTTTTAACTTTTAAAATAATTGTTCCAAATTGAAATAATTATGATGAAAAATGAGCGATAACGGAGAATCTTCGTTTCGAAATTGTTCAAAACCAGTAAAACAATGAAAAAAATTAGTCTCTAGGCAAATAACAGAAACAATTTTACAAATTTTTATTTTTCGTTTCGCCCGAGAATATATAGGTTACGTAAAAAATAAAAAAGTTGCCATTTTGTTTTTCCTTCCTTTAGAATAAACAGAACGGCAACGTTTTGTTTATCGAAGACGAAATTCAGTAATAATATGAAATTACATTCCTACAAGAAAAGCAATCTAGAAATACAATAAGATCGCTCCGCATTCGTTTAGCGTTTCGAATTTCGAGTTGTTTTAATTTCAAAATCATCTGTAAAAATACAACCAGTAAGGGTAAATATACAACTAGTTTGTATATTTAATCCAATGAAAACTAGTTAAAACTATTTAGCTGCGTTGAAAGCGACGGGAATGAATATGCATGTATGAAGTGTACAAACATGTGCAATCTACGAGTTCCAACATTACGTGTACGTCCTCCTAGTAATTTGATCTGCTTGTATAACATTCGTTGTGAGTGTCATGTTTGAACTTGCATATGAAATGTTTAAACATGTCGTGCTATCAGCAGTATAAAAAGATGCGCAAGGGATTGAAAAACGTCAGTTTAGATTCGAATCCGAAACGTGTGTCTGGTGCCTTTACTTTAAAAAGCCTTTTAAGTTTTAAAAGCATAGTTTCATTGAAAATAATAATAATAATTGAGATTCCGGTTTCTTAGTTTACGATCAAACGGTGTAACTGTTGTGTTTTTCTTTTCTTTCAATTAGATTCTGATGCAAAATAGACAAATTTGTAAAAAACGAAGTGAGCAATCTACATCCAATGAATCGATTGGTAAAAAGAACAAGATTGCACCGATGACAGTTACCTAAATTATGGTTTTACCAAATTGCAAAGAAAACCACAGTGTTGTTTATTTTCACGTCCTCTACGATGAAAGCATTAAGCTATCAAAATTAATTCGATATTGGGAAGCAATCTAAACGTAAATCCTTGGACTTTTTAGAAATAAAATTTCATACTTTAAGACATCGACAAGCGCTTTTATTTGTAAATCAACCTATACTGATAAAAGTATGCTTGAAACATGTTATCTCCTAGCATTGTAGTTAAGATGTCCAACCTCATACAAACACAGGAAACCTCGTACCGTCTGCTGTAATTGATATAGTCAATGTTCTAATAGGCATTCCGCTTTCTAATGATACATTATCAAGGCGAATCAATGACATGACTGCTGTTGAGTTCAAGTGAATTTTCAGTTTCAATTTGATGAATCCACAGATATGGCAAACATTTCTCAGTTCTTACTCGAGAGATAATGAATACAATTGGGACAGATCAATTAAAGAAAATATGTTGTTTTGCAAATCAATAATCGGTCCTGCAACAAGAAAATGTCTTTTTGATGTTTTTTATAAAGCTAAAATATGCCGTAAAATCTCAAACAAATTCTTTATAAAACTGTAACAATGGTTAATTTTAATGAAAGTCGACCGGTACAGAATAGGATCTTGCTAAATGAAAAGAAAAAATTTATTCTTTTCCATACAGAAGTCAAACGGTTATCGCTGGGGAAGTGTTAACCTGGTTATTGGAATTGCGAGATGAATAAATAATATTTTTTCAGAATAAACAAACGTCATTCTCAATATTCTTATAGAATAATGAGTATATGTTGCTGTTGGCTTACTTAGCTAATGTATTCTCGCATTTAAACGATTTGAATGTGAATTTACAAGGATGTGATAAAAACATTTTATTAATGACAGAATTCATGCTTTCATTAAGAAGATTAATATTTGGATTATTTCCCTTACAAAGAAAAAACGTTGATGTTTCCACTGTCGATACTGAGAAAAATCTGGATAAAGAACACACTATTATTTACCATAGTTTGGATAGTATGAAGATGCATTACCACGAGTTAAAAATTCAGTCGGCAGGATATTTCCCGGAAGATAAAAAATATTTCTAGAATATATGGGTACTGAATCCGTTTAGTGAGAACATTGTTTAGCTGCTGAGTTACTAGTTGAGATTCAACCAGCTCATCGAATGTCTGACGATAGAATATTACAACTACAATTCACTTTTTCTTTTCTTTTTCCCCCCCCCCTCCGGGTCGGACCTCCAATTAAGTATGGCACAACCCGGAGAGGAACAACTAGTTGCAGTAGCAACTAGACTCAAGGATTGTGATAAGGTTTAACATCTTTATTCAATATCAAAATAAAAAATACTCTGGGGATAGAGATCTCAT
>JAAAKQ030226839.1:0-11352 GCA_010016005.3 Zanna intricata | reverse complement strand
TTTTTATATTCAGTTGTCCGTCTACATTATTTCTACTACATTTCATTACTTTCGTTTTGTTCTTGTTTATTTTCATGCGGTACTTGTTGCTTTTTACCATTAAAATAAAATTCTCATTTCAGTTTATTCCATTACAATTTGACCTCTGCTTTTCTAATTGATTTTATTATGACTTCCTGTAACATTTATCGTGAAAGGCTTTGTACGTAAAATTATAATAGATTAGTTTTTATGAGAAATAAAACTTGACATCGCCTAGTAATTTATCTCGCTTACTGGTTTGACTTCCTACCTGCTAGTTTGGCATTTTGTACATGATCTTGAAATAGGATCCAGAGTCACTGGAATTTTTCCATAGGTACATAAAAAAGAATCACTTACAGAGAGAGATCCAATAAAGAAGTAGCTGCCTTACTGAGTAATTAGAATGTACAGCAGGAACCTGGACAGTAACTGATCCAATCCTATGGTACGTATCAAAAAAGAAGAAATAAAAGATGAGGAAAGTAGAGAGAAAAGAAAAGGCTGATCATTTCTCAGAGAGTCCTTCACTAATCAGGATAGATTTGAATAATCCATACCTTGCTTAAGAATTTTTATATTTATGCTTATATAAGAATAACCTTTATATGGAATATTGTGTAACATAATTATCTGATTATAAATATAACAATATAATGCGATTTCAGTTTTTATTTAGTTATGAATTTTTAATAATATTAACAGGTTTATTCTAGTCTAGCTGACCACACATATACTCTGTTAATTCCCATGATGTAGATTCAAATTATTTGGAGCATTGTGAAAAAAAAACCAGTATAAGGTAGCATATGTATGTAATCAAACAGTTGTGAGTCATTAATAAGCAAAGTAATACATTTTATCAAGGTTAGGTTGAACTTTCACTCAAAGTGATTGCATTTTGTACAACTCGTACTAGCAGTTGTGTTTTTTTTGCGTTTCTGTGTTCATTGTTTTGTTGGTTTGTTTCGTTAATTGTTACATTTTGCTGTTTTTATTTATTTTCAGTGTTCTGAGTTCATTCTGTTGTCAAATTTAGTGTTTGGCCTGGATAGATAGCCAAACTGCCTATCTAGGCTACTAGATGTCTTCTTTATTCATGGTTTTTTTGTGTTCGTGGACTGCAATTAAGTTTCGTGTCACGTATAGCGTGTTTTATTGATCTTTCTTGGGAATTTTAGTAAGTGTTTATTATATTTATCTTAATATTTGTAGTTTATTAGCCGTTTAGGACTTTTTAGTTAGCATAGTAACCCTCGAATCCTTTTGTTTATGCAGACATTGAAATTTTTTGGTCTTTGTACTAAGGAAATATTTTATACTTTTTCTCGTCATATTGCATCCTGGGGGGTCGAAGGGTGCGACCCCGCTTGCACCCAATGATGGCTGCCCCTCCTGTGATTGATTTTTATACAGATTTCGTTCATCCGCAGGGACGATGGTACATCTTAAGATGGAGACTGTGGTAATGCAGGAGTCTCTCCCTGATAGTAGCAGGACTGATAGCACTGCAGAGGCCGAGGTTAAAGAATATCGGCATATGGAGGCGTCTCATTTCCAGATGTAAGGAAAGGAAGATGGAGATGTTGGCTCAGCAGCAGCAGATGGGTATGGTTTCACCAATTCCGTCTACTGTAGAGATTGTGGAGAATGTGGAGATTGTTGGAGAATTTGAGAGGAGTTCCTCCCTCTGCTAATGAGATCAGATGATGAAATGGGAGGTAAGCAGCTGACTTAGAAACCATCAAAAGCAGAGGCTACGGCTCCCCCCCCTCCTTCTGCTGAAGAGAGGAAGAAGCCGAAAGCTAGTTGTAGGGGCTTCTTGTCCTACAGGGAAGAAGTTTCTGATCACAAGAGATGCGGGTTGTCACAGGTAGTGTCCCACATGGAAGAGGGGGCACCAGAAGAAGTGAGGGGAAACGATGGCGGGGATAGACTCTTTCAACGGCGGGCGAGATGTTTAGCTTTCAATAGGAAAGTTCTACTTAAATACTTGAGGTAGATAAGTTCGCTTATCAGATAGAGTATGACGTGAAAACGGAGATCAAAGAGTGTTCCATAAGCACTGACGGGCTCACTCGAATAATTGAGATGTTTAAGGACATTTTAGACGAGATTGATAAAGAGCTTCAGGCTACACTGCCCACTCCCGGAAATGATGGAGGAAGCTATATAGACACATGTGAGATCTGAGCAGGCTGTGCTGCTTCAAGAGGTGGCCACACAATCCCCGGGTGTGGGTCTCACACAGATTCCTGAGAACGTGATCAAGGCCACTTACTTCTGCTCCTTGACGAAAGGGACTTTGATGAGGCTCTTTCTCAACTGATTCAATGGAAAAGACATTTTGTTCTTCTACACTGGTGACGCATCCTGGAGAAATTTATGAAGCTTTTCAGGCATGACTACTGCACTTAGCGGTGGGTGTTGACCACCCCCACCATTCACCAGCTCTTCTTCAGGCACCTTGGGTTGGGAAAATAGTGACGGTGGTCTACAGGCAGGTCAAGTGCTTGTCTATATGTCTGTTTTTTTTGGTGATGCGCTTGAAGTTGAATGGACCACTTACTTTATTGTCGTTTTCTTTGCCAAGGGGGAGGACAGGATGGTTCAAAGCCTTATGAAGACCATCTGTGATGTGGTGATAACGGATAGTAGAGTGTGTTTTGCCGCAAAAAAAAACCAGCAGGTCCGCACCTGCTGGACGGGTCGGTAGCTACTTACATCGATTAGTGGAATATTGTGGCAGCAGGAGTGGCTGTAAATTCCAGATGTTCCTTGACGACAGGGCATCGAGCGAAAGGTGCTGAAAAATAGAGAAGAGGTCGGCGCGTCCGCCTACAGCGACCGTTGCGTGAAAGCGTCGAGGAGGTCCTACGTTAACCTCCTGCGAACAGTGAAGGATAATGTATCGCGGGGCGAGTGTGGTGTTCTCTCGGCCCGTCAAGGTCAGAGGGAAGGATAACGTATCGCCGGGCGAGTGTGGTATCCTCTCGGCCCATCAAGGTCAGAGGGACGACCTTCTCCTTCGCGTTCCGAGGGAGACGATGCTCCGCAGGGAGATTGTATAGTGATGGTGTTGGGTGGTAGGGGAGAATTGCGGGTCCATATTCTTATTAAGGATATGGATGCATTAATCACAAAAGAGAAGTTCATGCCGCGAAATCTTCGTCGAGTTACCAGTGACTGTTACGATAGATGTACTTTCAATAAGACGGAGCCACTAAGGTAGTGACACTGGCTCTGCCACCCATTCTGGCGGATAGATTGCTGCACGACGGCCGGGTGCGGATTGGAAAGGTGGCCTTAGATTAATACGACGGTCGTCGAAGAGCGGTGCTTCCGTTTGGGATTCGGGACACTGGGCGAAGGTGTCAAGTAGTCCTAACCAGTACTGGCCAATGTTTTAACTGCAGGCAGGTTGGCCATGTCAAGACGAATCCCCAGAAAGAGCCCGCTGCACTTGCTGCAAAACCTCTAGTCACGCTTTGGGGGGGGGAGGGCGAGATTGCAGAAATGTAACCGGAAGTGAGTAGCACTTGCTGCGAAGCATAGAATTATAGCACTTCCAATGCGGATAGCCTCGTCCAGGAGGGATGAGACGCTCCGATGTCTCATCATCGATAAGTGGATGGGGACACCACTGAGCCATGGCAGGTGGGGAGGGTAAATCAGATTGATAAGGGATTCTTTCCGGGAGTTCCCCATTAGAGGCAAGGCAGGAGGAACATAAGACCATAGTCCCAGTGAAGAATCCTTCTGAGGGTTCTTCACTAGAGGCAAGGCGTAAAGACCAGATTCCTGGTGGGGAAACCCTTTGGAGTTCCCTCATTTGAGACATGGTGACTAATCAAAAGACCAAGTCCTGGCTACCTGGGTTGGATCTTAAGTTCTGCTGAGGTAGTATGAGGCAATGGCACCCCCAGCTGTAGTTATGCTTAATTGTGGATTTGGCTCTGGGAGGCGGGATAAACAAAGATATGATAAAAAAAATATACATTTTATCACTTCATAATACAAACATATTGTATTTTGCAGAGACAAAAGGTTTCATAGAACGCCTCGGTCGTAGACCATCCTTTCTTTTCACTTTATACATGTAACTTATTTATAAAATTTGCATTACAATACATTGCATTCAGCCTAAAACTCAACAAGAAATTTATTTAAACTGTATTTTTAACAATTTTTTAAATTCATTTTTACTTCAAAACTTAGTATACTGTGATGAGTTAGTAACTGGATTGTATATACTGTGTTTATAATTTTAATTATTAAATATATGTTTATGTGTACCCTTTTCCTGTATTTACATTCAAAAAATCTTAAAAAATTAAGTTAGGTTTTTTTTAATTTCCAGTTTTTGTGTATCTGTAAAAGTATATATTTTCAAGACGGAATCATGATAAGTAATGTAGGGAAACAAATTTAAAAAAAAAACTGGAACAGTAAATACTTCATAAATGTTTAAATAACTATTTTATCTTTTTTTCTTAGGAAGTTGGATTTATATCCAAATGTAGATTTAACTTTTCTGATGACAATTAATTTCCTTCAAAGAATTTGTGGCAGAAAAAGAAATACATGCAACTATAAATGTTGCAGAAACATGAGTGTAGCTGTAGTGGTTCCAGCACAGAAGTTTAGAAAGAAGGAATGTCAGACTATTATCACCCTTTCCCCCGATTGATAATTTATTAAAAATCTCTTTCTCTCTCTCTCTCTCTCTATATATATATAAATTTTTATTATTACATAAACTTTAGTACAAAATTTCAAAACTTATCAGAAAAATATATGATTAGTTAATTTTGAGCTAACATAACCTCAATATATTACACAAAAAAAAGTTTCCCAGGACTTATATACTTAATTTATAATTGGTGAGACAGGAGGTTAACTGTCTAGTATTTCTCTGAATGCAAGATTTTATAATTTTCAGTCAAAATTTTAAAAAAAGTAATAATAGTATTTATAAACAAAAATTGTTCCATATTTATTTGTTTTCATTATTTATTACCAAAATTTTTATAAAAGCTTTTCCCAACAAGACGGGGGAAAGGAATACCTACCTGAAATTTCAAACAGGTTTTTTTAAAAGTTGTGTACAACTTTGCCTTTAATTTTTATTATTGAATTTTTTGCTAAAACTCTTCTTGAAATAATGAATTAAAAAATGTTTATCATTCAATTTTTTTTTTAATTGTTAATTAAATGTGAGTAAGTAACAAAATATATCGGCCTCCATGGCGCAATGGTAGCATCCTGGCCTTTCATCTGGAGGTCCCAGGTTCGATCCCGGTCAGGCTTGGCATTTTCAGACATGCTACAATTCATTCATCTCATCCTCTGAAGATATACCTTAACGATGGTTCCAGAGGTTAAAAAAAAATAATAAATAGAAAAAAGTGACAAAATATAGAGGCTAGTTGAAAAAATATTCTTGATGAAATTATATTAAATTTTTTTATGAAAAAATATTAGAGATAAGTATTTCAAGTGAAGAAACAGTAGATATTTCATTAAAACAAGTTATGTTCTTGTATAATCCCATTTAAAGGGAAAATAGAAACAAATTAAGATAATATGCACAAATTGACTTTTTTTTTTGTGCATGATAAATTCATCATAGAAACTAGAAACTTGTGTATGAGAATATGAAATTTTGTAGCATAAAAAAATGCTATGCCTGATTGGAATTCAAATCCAAGATCTCAAGATGAAAGACCAAGAAGCTATTATTCAGTTATGGAGATCAGCAGAATGGAAATAAACAGTCATTGAAACAGAAGCTGTTTTATTTCATTATTATTTATGAGATACAAAAATAATCAAAATTAAAATACTTTTAACTATTTACTAATCAGATTTTGATTTTACAAAGTGTATAGAAAATACTCATTACAAAAATTACATCACTCACCTGCCTAAAAAATTATGATACAATAAAATTTTCTGTTAAATACTGATATCTGAATTTTAAACTGTTTAACTGATATTGATAAATGAAAGATCATCATCAATTCAAATTAAAAAAACTTCCATTTTTAATAATAACCTTTATTCAAGGTTTTCACTTATGGGAAGTCGTAAGTTTTTAAAAAGAACACTGGCCAGTGGTTAAAAAACAGCCAATGGTTCAAACCATTACTATAAAATAATGATGCTGTAAAATATGACATGCTCACTGTTTAATCTTTACTGCTCACTTGATAAAAACTAGCAGCATAAATTCATGCCCAAAACTATTCTCAAAATACATTAAAATACAGCGATATAAAAGAATCATTTATATTGAACCAGTGGTTTCTGAGGTTTAAATTTAAATAAACATTGGTACATAACAAATAGAAATTAGATTTATGCATAAAAATGAAAATAACTGGTATGATTTGGCAGAATTATTCATTTAACAATTGTTACATTCCTCTGGACTATTGTGGTGGTAAGAAGGATTATCTTAAATTTGACTAAGAAAATTAATAATTTTTTTCAGATATCCATAGATTATTTCAATTGTTGACTAATACAGTAAAAGTGCTTTACTAAAGCTAAATATCTTTTAACTTTATCTCTGCATATAACTTTTAATAAATTATACTAATACAATTGGGTTTAGAATTAAATATTAAAATAAAATTCAGCCTCTCTGCAACTTAGAATAATGTAAAATATTCTTATATTAATTTTACGTAAGTCAAAGCGGTTTAAAGCCTAAGTCCATCATTAGTACGAAAAATTCTAGAAAACATTAGATATATACATAAATAAAACTATAAAACATACAAAAAGAGTGACAAAATTAAAATTATAAGAACAAATATTTGTACAGTCAAGTTTAAAAACTTATTTGTGTATCCAAAACCTATTTAATTTACAAATAGGTTTTTAAATTTAATTGAACAAATATTTGTTTTTATAATTTTTATTTTTTTCATTCTCTTTTAATATGTTTTATAGTTTTATTTGTGTATATATGTAATGTTTTTTTAAGAATTTCTTGTCACTGATGATGATGATGAGCCAAGGTTCAAAAAATTAAGATAAGAAAGTTTTACTTTATTCTGCGTTGCAGAGAGGCTAAATTTTATTTTAATATTTAATTTGAAACCAAATTTATGTACAGAAAAATTATGGACTATGAAAGAATTATGAAGTTTAATTTGAATAAAATAAATACAATTATATAATATAATAGGAATTAAAAATAGGAATCAGATGCAGAGGAGAAATACATCTGAACAATTTAAAATATTTATATGTATATTATACATGAATATCGAGCTTTTAAAATAAATTATATTTAATGAACAAATATGTTTTTATAGATTATTTATTTAAAATATTTACTGGATATTAATAATAAATATATCTATTACTATTGTGTAATTTTTAAATTCTGTGATTATTTGCATGTAATCTGCAGGTTGAGTTTTGTTTAGCTGTGATGCTACAGGAATCAGTTTTACAACCAATGCAATGAAAGAAACTTACAGAAATATGTTAAAAAATTTAAAATGTGATGTAGATATTCTGTGTATTCATCAAATTATATTCATATTAGTTTATTTAAATGTCAAGTTACTGAATGAATATACTTACATAGTTAGGTCATTAAGGTTGACAGTTATAAAAGACATTAGCTTTCCAGAACTTTCAATTTTGAATATATAGAATAGAATGGCTATGTCAGATTACATTTTATCAAAGGTCTGATTGATCAGCACAAAATTAAATTTTTAATTTCTATTAGATACTTCCATGTGCTGTACAATTCTGAGAATTGGTAAAGAATCCTAAGCCTGTAATTATCTGGTTTTTTAAAACCTGAAGGAAAAATAACTTTTAGTAGAATATATCTGAGTGGGGATCATTGAAAAATCAATGATCAGTAATACACTGTCTCCATTTTAGGTAGGTGTGGCTAGAAAACAACAGGATTTTTTCTGTAGCATTTTTTTTCCTTAACAACTTTCACATTATCCCTGTCAATATACTACCCTACACCACTCCATTTGAATTTTCTATCGTTCAAAACAGTGTTTCAGGTCATTTTCTGAAATCATGTTCATGGTCTCTGTTGCTTTTTCTTTCACAGCTTCAACCTAGTTCCTTTCAATACTTCCTTCACTTTCAGGAACATAAAAAAAGTCACACAGGGCTAGGTCTGGTAAGTAGAGTGGATGTTCCAGTGCAGGGATCCCACGCTTAGCCAAAAACGACTTAACAATCGGTACAGTGCGGGCTGCTGAAGCATTGTCCTGATAAAGAATCCATGATTTGTTCTTCCACAACTCAGGTCGCTTTCTTCTTACTCGCTTGTGGAGAGTACTTAGAACCTCAAGATAATATTTCTTATTTGCTGTTTCATATTCAGATCTTCAGGATGGATGAAATCACCTCTTTTTCAATGTTTTCGTCCTTTTACGAAGCAGAAGGACGTCCTGGACGGCAAATCATCTTCAATTTCTTTTCGTCCTTCTTTGAACCATTTATGCCGCTCTAAAACCTGTGCGCGTGACATACACTCATCACCGTACATTTGTTGTAAGAGAGAATAGGTCTCTGTTGCGAGTTTCACTAAAAATTTCACATTAACACATCACTCTATTAAAACATCTAGATTTTTCTGACGAGCAGCATGTACACCATCTGACAAAAGCGAAGGCTGTGGCCCAACTGAGCAGGCTGCAGTTGTCACACCGACTGGAATGTAAAGGGGTGATATCAGGCAACTAGACAATGTGGCGTTTGACCTTGAGACTCACCTGTTTATCTTACAAAAAATCAGTCCAGTTATTTTCTAGCCACACCTCGTATGTGTATCCATCTTCTGAGTAATTGTGGAAGAACAAAGGCCCTCTGCTTGGATGGAACTTCTTCAGGAAGTATATAGAACAATATCTTATCTCATCACGCTTTAGTGAGTAGATTATTCTTCTCTTACATCCACATCTTTCCATTATTATTACTATTCATCATTATGCTTGATATCTTACTCTCTAGTACTATTTTGTGTTTTCACTTTTTACTGGACAGGTATAAAAGTTCATTATAACATTTCTGTTCATGATAAAAGAACAAGATCATCCTTCATATTTTTGTAGTTTTGTGAGGGAAGTTCTATCTATGGACTGATCTGAAAACTATGTTTGCTATCTGGTAATTAAACAAAATCGTAATCTGTGGGTGAAGTGTTTTAGGTAAAGGTAAATTTCTTTTCTAACAGATCCTTACATCCATTTGTGCATATAATAAAAAATAATTAAGGGTGGTTTCCTGAATTCCTGTATCTTCTGAATTGCTTGTGATTCAAACTTGTTATTAGATATAAAAAAAAAATTGTACCTTACAATAAACCATTCTTTATCTTTAAGTATAACTTAGTATAATTATTTTATATTAATTTTGTTATATCGTTATTTTGTAATTATTGCATGTAAAAGTTAATACTTTAATGTTCTTCTAAAACCATAGATTATAATAATCATTATTTTAATATTTGTTAACTTTTCACACTTATCAGTAAATAATTTTAGATATTAAAAAAAAATTATAATATGTATTGTAAGATGTATATTAAGTTTGATTACAAAAATATGAAACTATGACTTTTTGCACATTCAACACTATCGCCTAATTTCTTTATAATTACTTTAAATTAATTTAATTAATAAATTTGGCCCACCACAAGTGAACAGCTTCGATCACTCGAGACTTACAAATTATAACTTTGTAGTTAATAATTTTTAATTAACTGAACCTTATCGGTCTTTAACATCAGGTACTTCCTTAAATCTCAGTAAGATCTTTTGTTGCTGACCATATTAACTTAATTCACTTTTTTTTTAACTGTTTATGGAAAAGGAGAGGTTAGAAGGAACAGATCTGATAACTGAAAATGAATTATATAGAAAATGCTGGAGGTTATTAAGATATCAGGATGTTAATAGAGATCCGATTTGTTGATTTCATTAAAAATATGTCAAAACTATAAAATATTATAACAGTGTGTGTTCTTGAAGTGAGATTCTTGTCTTTGTATCTTATCTTATGCCTAAATTTAGTTACTGATGTATTGAATCTTGCAAAGAGTACAGAAGATCAGAGGATTTCTTTTAGTAATCAAAATCCATGTAGACTCCTTATGGCTGTTATTCCCAAAATCCTCCTGCTTCTCTCACTGATGAAAACCTAGTTCAAAATCTTATGTTTTAGCCAGAAGTTCTTTAATTATCTTAAAAACCTGATTGTGTTTATTTCCATATTTTACCTAGTTATAAATTAAAATAATTTATTATAAATATTTTTGATCAAATTAGTTACTATAGAAAGAAAATATCTGCAGGTGCGTTTATATTATTTATCAGCAGCCATCATCTGATACACTTCCAGTCATTATTAAACAAATATTTTATACCAGATTGATAGAATTAAAATAGTTTTATTTAATATTTATTCAATTATAAATATATTTAATAAAATAAAATAACTTTTTTATGTTTATTTTAATTTACATATTCTTAGAATGAGATTATACATTACTCTTTTATTAAATACAAACTCATTAATAAAAATTATCATGAAAAACTTAATATAAGATAAATTCCTTTCCAGAATATGTTTCAGAGATTGTTTCTAAATCAACAAAAAAAATTTTACAGTACTTATAATTTTAAATTGTTAAGTTTAACATGAAACTGAGAAAAAAAATCAAAGAAAAAGTGATTTGATTTGAACAAAAGTTTTTTGTGTTTTATTTATTAATCTTTAGAATTTATTTTTAAATTAACATAATCCTTGATACGAATTTTTTTTTTTTTTTCAATTTTGCGGAAAAAATATATTACTTAATATTTTCCATTTATTAATAATATCTGGAATTTTTTTTTTTAATTTGTAACGTTGTAAAATTCAGAATAAGCTCATATACAAGCTCCAATAGAGGATTGTGCTATAATAAAAACCTTAATAGTTAAAATAAATGAAAAATAAATGCTTACTTAATACAGGTAAAATTGTGGGACCTGTTAAATCCATATAGTTATTGTCTTTTCACTCGATGTCCATATTTTTCTTTGTATTCTGCATACCGGTAATAAGTTTTAATTATCCTCTTAATTAACTAACATTTAGTTGAAACTTATTCAAATCATGCGATAAATAATTATTGACATTCTCAGTAAATTGAATCAAATTACAGTTATGTGAAGTAACTCGCTTATATATATGTATGTATATATATATATATACGGAATGTATCAAAACTGCACGGCAATCTCTCGGAAACGGATTCTATATCTAAAAATAAGAAAAAAGTTTCCAATAAAC
>JAAAKQ030226773.1:0-11353 GCA_010016005.3 Zanna intricata | reverse complement strand
CGCTAGCCTTAACTCGCTAACAAAACGTTTTCAGGCATATGTTTATTGGAAACCTTTTTCTTATTTTTAGATATAGATTCCGTTTCTGAGAGATTGCCGTGCAGTTTTGATACACCCCGTATATAAGACTCATATAGTTGCCACATCATGATCTGCCACATTAAATCAAATTTTTTCTTTTAAATAGGAAATTTAACATGTGATAACATGATCTTAATGCAAAATCTTATGATAAAAACGATGATGCAACTGTTTCTCGATAAATTGGTGCATTTATCTTTCACGATAAATGCTTCCATTTCGAATTGCTATAGCTTGTGTCTGATAATACAACTTAAACTCTGGTTAGGATAAAAGCTATAGCTTAAAAGAGTCAAGTAAAATGGTTTTAAGCTACCATTTTTCTTTCAACTTGGTTTGTTTAAAATATTATTAATCCTAAGAATATTTCAGTACGTAAAGAAGACTGTGCCATTTTTCTTTTATTTGTAATAATTTTCTGACATATTTTTCTTGTTTAGTTATTATATTAGTTTCAATGAGTGTAATATACACTTGCTGTCCTTCATGCGTAAATATAACAAAAATATTAAACAAATTATTTTCAGATTTTATACTTTAATTTTTATTTGATTACGAATTTTTTTGAATGAATTTATTGTATTTATTAAAAGGTATTAGGGGGTCAAATTTTATTTTATAAATACGTTATACTTCTTTTTATTTTACAACCATCAGATAGTAGATAGAAACTTCAAATAGATCCCTAGGCCATAGAATGCCAATCAGGGTTGAAGGTGTTACAAATATGGGAAAGGAACGGATAGTGAAAAAGAAATTATCTATCCCTAAGACGAATAATAAGACAAACGAACCATCTAAAGAGTGTTTCATTGCTTTCTTCAAGTGCTATATATCCGTCCAGCTCTCATTTCCTCAGGAGTTCTTTATTCAAAATAAAAGCTGCACATTCTTGAATAATCACTTTATGATATAATGCTAAAATATAAACCGAAACAAACATTTCTAGGAGATAGTAAAGAGTCAACTGAGAAGTGGTTCAGGGTCCTTGAAGGATGACTCTCATTTCATTCCAAGAATTAAGTGCCGGGTGGAATTATCCAAGTGAAGTACAAATACCTGGCCTGATACCTAATAAAGATTATACATAATTATAATATATATTTGTAAGAAATATATTTCTAAATAGATGTTTAGACACCTATCCTATTCTGTGTTCTATTCCTCGTATCTCTTTATATTTAACTCGTATCAAATAAAATACAAATAATCACTTGTGAGTTTCAAAAACTAATTTCATATTTCTATTTAAAAAACCCGGAAGGTAAAATAATACTCATCTACTAGTGTGAGAACAAAGGATTTATTTCTATAGTAAGGATTGACGTATTTATAAATGCATGTATTATATTATATAATAAAAAACCTATTTTATTTATAAATATATTTATAGTTATTAAGAGCTACTTAATGGTTATTAAAATAAATTTAAAAATATAGAAATAATTTTTAGAAACAGTTTAAAAAATTATATGGTATTTAATTCTTAAGCAAAGATCACTGGAGAAGTCTGCGTTCAAGGAAATATACAAGACTAAAAACGAAAATAATAAAAATTAAAGGGAAAAATAATAAAAAATAAATTTTTATCTGTTTTAATAGGATAAAGAACTACTGTTGATGAAAACCTTATATAAGTATTCAAATTTGCAAGAATGGAAAAGTCGTGATGACGTGATAAACGTCTCGTAGTAACTGTTTGATTTCCTATGACTTTAGAACTACAACCAATAACAAATTTATACAGTTAGTGTTTGAATTAATGGCTCAAAGAATGATAATATATAGCCTTCACAGTAATAAATAACACCGATAATGATGCACGATCACTAATAATTTTCAATATTATTACAAAAATAAATGGCTGATTGGATCAAGTGTTATTATCTACTTTATCACAATTTTTAATTTCAAAATTTAGTTATATGTTTTCAATCTTAAATTACTTAATATAATAATGTTTTATTTTAAATGTAAACATTTTGAAATTTAAAAAATATATTACAAATTTAGAGCAGCAATTGATCTGTTACTTACTGATTAATTTCTCATATATTACTTTAGTTTATTACTTCAGTGTACAAGTACAGTATATGATTGTCTCTAGATTAATTATATATTAGAGATTAAGTTGTAGTGATTTAAATATTTATTAGTGCAAATATTATTAATTTCCTATATATTTTCCTATATTCAATTCTTTTATCAAATAACAATGCATCCTTCTAAATGAAATCGATCGAATAACTGTTGGTGATGTACCGTGATACAGTACTGCCTTTACAAGAGTTATTTATTCAGTATTAGATTTAATAACAGATAATGATTTATTCTATAAGATTTCAAAACAGGGAACCAATAAGTAAAGCAACTGTGACCAAAACAGTGCAACGATTTGAAGAAATTGGTACTGTAAGAAATCGTACTGAAGGTAATAAAAAAGTTACAACGAGGCGTTTTATTACTACCTTGATTTTTCCCTTTCAGCAACTTTGATTGCTTATAACTCGAAAATGAAGGCATTTATCGAGAAACGAGTTGCTCCATCGTTTTTATCATAAAGTTTTACATTAACGTCATGTATCATGTTCACTTTCTTAACGAAAAAAAGCTTTATAAACGTAATAACCTAAGATTATGTTATTTAATTTGATATCATGTTATTATTATTATTTTTTTTCATTTATCATATAAAAAATGAAATATCGGGTGATTCAAAAAGGACCTCAAGAATTTTAAAGCATGTAAAAATTTATTTAGATAACTTACAGATTGGGTTAAGGTCTCATTTCATAACAAAACACATCAAGTTTTGACTCGCCTAATTTATTAGTATCGAACCTAACCGACTAGCACTGTCACCAGTATTGTTAAAAATGGATACGTATACTGGTGCGGAACGTACTTGCTGTGTGTTTTAGTTTCACGATTTGCAGTCGGCAACTTCAGTTAAATGTAATTTTCGTAGTGAGTAGTAGAAAACCTATACAATTTACTCTTGGCATAAACAGGTTGGTAATTTAAACAGATTGTTCTTTTAAACATACAAAACCACCAGGACGTCCACGTGATCCTGAAGCTGCTTTGAAGCCCAGGGAAACAAGATTTTCACGTAGTCCAAAGAAATCAACTCGAAGTGCGTCATATGAGACTGACATTTCACACACGACTCTTTGGCGTGCATTACGTAAACGATTACACTTTAACCATAATTCAAAAAAATTACAGATGACAACAAAGTTGCTCGGATGCAGTTTTGTGTAAAAATGATGAGTAGAATTGCAAACAACGATACATTTTTAGACAATGTAATTTGTAGTGATGAGTCAACATTTTACATTAGCGGCTAGGTGAACATCCATAATTGTCGAATATGGGGTGAGGTAGCAAAACCTCTGATGAAACTTTGCAGCACATTCACGATAGCTCTTAGGTCAATTTTTGTTATGCCCTAGGCAAATAAAGACTGTACAGCCAGTTCTTCTTCCAGGAGGTAACTGTAAATGTTATCGTTTTATCTGGACATGCTTTAAAATTGTTTAATTTTTGAGTCAGACGATGAAGACCAAGATGGATACAATTGCTACCAGAATGACGGGGCACCACGTCCCTACCGCCTAGAAGTCCGAGATTTTCTTGATACACGATTCTCAGATCGGTAGATCGGTCGTGAAGGTCCAGTTGCATAGATACCTCGCCCCGCAGATTTTATCCTGCTGTATTTTTTCTTATGGGGTTTTAATAAAGATCGGGTTTATGTACCACCTATGCCTGCTAATCGTGTTGAGCTAAGATTTCGAATTAACACCGCAGCAGCAAGTCGGGTCCTTGCTGGCTATAGTCTGTAATCGACTTCAGATGGGATGTATGTCGCCTAACAAATGGAAGTCATATCGAACCAAAGTAAATGTTGAGTGACAAAATTTATTTATTTTCCTATGAAATGAGATCTCGATCGAATCTGTAAGTTATCTCAAAAAATTTTAATATGCTTTTAAATTTGTGAAGTCCTTTTACAAATTAGAGTGGAAATAATTACTAATTTTTATCATTATTGAAATGGTCAGGCGGTGAAATTTTAATATAATAAAATCTTGTGAGAGTTTAGAAACTTTGTTTTTTCATTTTTTGCTTTTCAACTAAGCCCAATATTTTATCACGTCTTGATACCAGTAACTAACTTCATTACAAAAGTAACAAAAGAAATAATAATAATAACAAAAACGTTTGTGTGTTAACGGAGATGTTAATTTCCATATTTAACGGGCAGTTAGACAGGAAATAAATCATCGAATAAATCGAGTAACTTTTGGGTTTTTTTTGTTGAAAAATTGTTTTCCAAGAACTCCTGTTCTGTTGCTGAGAGAAAGTGTTTATGAGAAAGGGTAAACTGATTAAATACTCTATATTGTTATAAAATATCGCTATACTATTAAACTTCTTATTTAGCGTGAGTAATGCGTGCGAAAAATATTTATTTTTCATAAAAAATTTGTAACAGATTCTCACCCTGTCAGTATGAGTTAATATGAATAAACAAAAAAGAAACCACATCAAGATTTTAGAAGTGTAGAAAAAAAAGTTTAATTTTCTATTTGAAAGGGGTAAATGATTGTAATGATGCTAATAATGAGGTTGTTTTGAAAAGCTTGTCAGATATTAGTTTTGTATGGAGTGGATTTTTTTTCTTTTTTGAATACAGAACGATTAAAAGGCAAGTAGACAGATGTGGTATGTTAAAATGAAAAAAGCGGATCGTAATGAAATAAAAAGTTGAATTTTAAAAAGGGAAAGAACGAGAATATCTGTTGCAAAAGAGATTGTACTGGTGACTATGCGAATTAAATGTAAGTCTAAAGCCATCAGATAGGGGTTTAGTCGTTAGGTTAATGTATATTTAACGTGCTTTCATTGTTCACGTCTCGGTCAGGGGTTGGTTAAGTGGTTTAACCACCTGGTAAGATGAAAGGAAGAGCAACGGGAGTATAAAAAAAAGAAAGGTAATCGGTCTCAAATTAAAAAATGTCCTCAATTTGAAAGGCAGAAGACATAGCTTCTACGTAGCGAGTGGTATATCGTGGGGACCCTAACTGACCCTAGTCCTTTGAAACGTCAATCTTTTCGCTAAGTGGATGCAACAGTATACAGATCCTAACCCGACCTGCGAGAGAGGCGGTTGCGGGCGAGACGCCGTCTTAACCGGCTGGCTAGTCGGTATTGTACCCGGTATACAAACCGGGAGAATTTTACATCGCTGTCGTCAATATCTTTTGCATTGGATTTATTGTTGTTCCCTCGCGTTGTTCTAACCGCTTTGAAAGTACACAGCAAGTTAAATCCACCGCAACTACCGTGGTATTCCCCCTTACATCCATTAGAATCGACAATGATCTCGCGAGACTTTGCATCCTTTAAAATGCAGCTATTTCTGTTACTGCTACCGCTTTTTAGCTCTTTTACTGTCCGACAGCGCCCCCAAGAATTTCTCATCGTGCAGACCGTTTTTATCTAACCTTTAATCATAATATTCAGTTAATTTTAAAACAATGCATTGTAAATATCTTTTATAGAATCGAGTAGTAAATAAGGACAATGCATTAAAATAAGTGGTCTATCATAAAGTTAAATGATCTTTACATAACTGAAAGATAATTCAATCCTTTAGGTTCCATTTATTATTGTCTGAGAGTGAGTTAAAAGAGAATAAATCAGTTGAAGAGGAAGAGTGTTTACATTTATTTATTTAATTTTTAAATTGATTTTTTGTAATAAAAAAAGAGTACACTCCAATTTATATATCTTTATAAAAATTAAAAAAATATATATTTTTTTTTATTTGTTTAGTTATTTATTTTTTGAGATGAGATTTAAGTCAATTTTTTTATTCTTTTTTTTCTGCTCCAGATTAATTCAGAATGTTTTGCGTTTTATCAAAAATGTCCTGATTTAAAAAAAAAATTGTTTATTATATTATTTAAAATTTGATTTTAAACTATTATTTATCGCTGAAGTTATGTACGTTGCATTGAATATTCTTCTATATTAAAATTTTGGGGAATAATTAACAAAACCTAGATTTTCTCTTCATATTTTTACAGTAAAATAAAACCTCTATATCTATTTTTTCAAATTAAGAGAATTCAAAAGCTATTGAATATGATTTATCAAACTGGTAATGAAAACACGTGTTTTTACATTTTCTTATTTTTACATTTATTTTTAAATTTTTCTTCGTATTCTTTCTATTACACCTTTTCAGATCTCTTTGCATTTTTTTTCTTCTTTTCCTCTTCTTTCCGTTGTTTTCTGTACGTCAAATGATCACAAGATCTTGGCATCTAATTTATAACACCTCGTAGCGCGATAAAACGACCATTAAATTTTTCTTGCAATAACTGCATGGTTTCATTGGCAATGCGGCATGTTGCACCGTCTTGTTGAAATTACATGTCCTCCACATCTATGTAATTAATTTTAGGCCATAAAAAGTTTGCAATCATCTTACGATATCTAACTTCATTTACGGTAACGGCATATCCATTTTCATTTTCGAAGAAATAAGATCCAATAAATTTCCCAGCACAAAATCCGCACCAAACCGTGACCCGTCGAGGATCCATAGGAATTTCTTTAATCTTTTTTTGGAATTTCTGATCCCCAAATTCGACAGTTTTTTATTCACTGACAAAGCCGGTAAGAAAGGAATGTGTCTCATTGCTAAAGATAATTTTTTTCGAAAACTCGTTATGTTGTTATTTTACTGTTTCTACGTGTTGTTGAAGTTCTTTTTCATAATTTAACTCAATGTTATATAAGAATTTGTCATTAGTCGCTACTCTGGTTTTACTGCGCAAATATGGTGCCAAATTTAAAATATCAGTTTATTTTGGGACATTTTTTAATATAAAGTTTTCCATTAAATTACCATATTTTTACGACAGATAAAAAAATAGTTATATATATCGTTTTTAATATTTAAAGCTTAATATTTAAAAGTTTTTAATATATTTATAAAGTTATTTATATCGTTTAATATTTATCGTTTTTTAATAGTAAAGGAGTACTTGACTATAATTAATGTTAACTGTTCTTATTTTCTTGTCAAATTTTATTTTATACTTATTTACTAATAACGCTGTAGGTTTAAAATAGAAATAGTCTTAATTATTTAGAATAAAAGTAGTTTGTAATACATAAAGATTTGTAATGCTGAATCTTGTGAAGTAAGTTAAGTTGAGGTGATAAAATCAAGTATATGCTCAATCACGTTCTTTTTCTTTTGGTATAAACTATTAGAATGGAGGAAAATATTTTAAAAATAAAGATGTTAAATGAGCAACGCTATAAAATTTATTAAATACTAAACGTTTAATTCACATGTAAAATATATACTGTATTTAAAAATTAATTAAAAATACTAAACAAATTTAAACTTTATTCGCCGTTTGTTATATAGCAATCACTGCACTGTGTATAATAATTTGAAATTTATGTACTGAAAATTTTAACGAAAATCACTCTTGTAATTATTTTATACTTGGATATCAACATTGAAACTATAAAGAATCAGCGCTTCTAGTCAACGTCGTAAGGAAAACAAATTTTGTCACAATTTAACAAAATTTGTTACCCATTTTGCCTTTACTTAGATTTGTTATTTATTTATAGCTCTGATATAAAAATGGCTTTATTGATCCACGTTTTTATATTTATTATTTTTTTTAAATTAACAACGGTTATGGTAAACGTTCTAGAATGAGTTAATTATTTATAATATTTAAGTTTATGTATAAAAATAGCATCAAAAAGTTAACACCCAGTAATAGTTACTAGATTCTTATTGTTAGACTATGATCCGAAATTTCCAAATGAAAAGAAGAGAGGCTATTTATCTACTATGAATATTGGTGGCGGTGGCAAATTCGCTATTTCAATCAAATAATTTTCTTATTTAAAATTAAGTAAAAAACATTTCACGTAAAGAAAATCCTTTATTGTTGTCTTTTAATTAATTGTGGCATTCTTTTTATTTTTTCGGATAATTAAGAAGTATTATTCAGTTAGTAAATTGTTTGGAGAATAAAAAGTAAATTGAAAATGAAAACAGTTAAACGGGTAATCAAATAACTAATAATACATCAATAAAGTGTATTACTTTGTCTTATGATTATTTTTCTTACAATAGAACAAAAATTAATACGATAAAAAGAATGAAAGTGAGGCATAACCTTTTCGTAGGAGAGGATCCTCATTGCTTATTATTTAAGGAACTGATGAATCAGACCTGTCCACAGTTCTGGTAATAAGAATACTGTAGTAGGTAATAATACAACTAAAATGGGATTATTTAAAATAGTTAAAAAAAACTATTAATTAACAGACATATATGTAACTTTTTTTTTAATCGCATGAATATTATTCACTTTTAGGTTTTTGTTTCTGTACAACTTAAACCTATCGTGAAAACGGCGTCAAATCACTATATCTAGGTTAATTTTTGTATTAAAAAAAATATATTTAATAATTAAATGGGCTCTCAAACTAAGGAAATTTTCAATATTTTTTTAAGACGTAGTTAAGAATGATGAAAGCGTTAGAAGAAAAGAAGGGTATTGGGATAGGAGGTGAGTGAATTAGATCTGTATAATGTGCTGATGATCAAGCTATAGTTGCTGAGTCTGAAGAAGAACTTCAAGACATGATGAACAGTATATTAGAAACAGGAAAAGAGTATGGAATGAGGATCAATAGTGAAAAAGAAAAGTAAAGCGGATCCGGAAAGAAAAAAGACAAGCTCATATCTCATTGGAAGGAAAAGTTTTAGAACAAATTAAGTCATTTAGATACCTAGGGAGTTTGGTTACATGGAATGGAAGTTGTACTAAAAAAATAAGAAGTAGAATAAGTATAGCTAAGGCAGCTTTTGAAAAGGTGAGCAGATTGCTAAAGGCGAGAAGCATTACCATCACCCTAAGGAAGAGTTTTATAAAGGTATTTATATGGAGCGTTTTGTTGTATGGATCTGAAACATGGGCTATTAAGAAGAAAGACGAAAAGTATTTGGAAAGTTTTGAGATGTGGGTATGGAGATAGGCGAAAAGAGTGAAATGGGCTGAAAAAGTAAGAAATGAAGAAATACTGAGAAGGATAGGGGAGGATATAAGTCTTTTACGGACTATAAAGAAGAGGAGGAAAGCCTGGATCGGTCAAAATCACAGGAGAGATTGCCTCCTAAGGCGGATTATAGAAGGGAAGGTTGAAGGAAGAAGGGGCAGAGGAAGAAGAAGAATTGGGATGCTGACCGATGTAAAGGAAGGAAGGGCACACCAACAATTGAAAGCGGAAGCTCAGGACCGAGTGAAATGGAGGAATTTCAGCTGTTACCTGTCTGAAGACAGGTATACAAGAGAGAGAGAGAGTTAAGAATGTTTAACTAAAAAAAAATTTCTTATTTCAAGATGATCCCGTATTTCACTTGTTTCTTTACGAAAAATTCTAATTCCTGTTTGTACGAGAGTATGATTGTGTGTTTATATCGTGTCAGTTCTCTTATACTAATGTTAATAAATTTCTTCTTTTTTTTTTTCTCTTTTGTAAATAGTGTTTATAAGTGTAAATTTTGTTGTAAGAATTTGAGGTTTACATTAATGAACTGTACCCACTACTAATTTAAAAAAAAAAAAGGCCGATATTTTTAAATCAATGCATACACCAAAAATGTACGTTATTGATATGTTTATTAGTGTTAAACACTACATGGAAAGAATTTAATACTCTAGAAAAATTTTATCAGTCATTTAAACCGGTTTAAATAAATTAATGTTTTAAATATTATAAAATAATGATCCTGCGTATCATGCGAATACATTTTGCATTCAGTTTGGGCCGGTTTTATAACTTTAGTTTAATAAAAATAAATTTAGGACGTCAACGGTGTGAAAATATCAGAAATATATGAGAGAAGTTTAATAATTACTTATCGTTATCATAAAATTTATTATTACAAGGTAAATGAATCTATTTAATCATGTTTTTAAAGATACAAGATGAAAAAATAGTTATTTTAAGTTTATTTTATTTAATTTTATTTTTAAGAAGATAAAAATTAAAAAATATCGTACCCATTAGAAGTTAGATGACCTTTGAATACATTCTTTTTAATATTTCTGATGCTATACATATTTTGATCCCTTTCCCGTTGTGTTTTAAACGTCACTCAGACGAGATGATTTTCCTTCCTTTAAATATAACATCATTTTAATTTTAATCATCATCATCCTCGTTTCATCATCATTATCATTGTTCGTTCATCCAGTCATTCTTCTTGTCTTCTTGTTACCATTTAATCAGCTTACTTCAATGTTAGACAAGCTTTTGACAGCTTCTTAAAAAGTCAAAACAAGAACTTGACGTCTCTACAACTCCCCTTTACCCTGTCTATTTTACCTTGCTTGTCTGTCGCGTGACAAGCAAGGTCTTTTCTTCTTCTACTTGACACTTTCAAACGTCACTCTCCTGTCTTCTTCTCTATGTTAACTGTGTTTCTCTTTGTCGACCTGATACCATTATCTCATTCTGTCTTTCTTTTATGCATTTGCATAATCGCTCACCACTTCCCATACCTCTTTACTCTTTCTATTCTCTAAATCTATCTTGTCTCTTTTCTTATCTGACTGCTTTAGTTGTTCTTCGACCGGTAACGTCATATTTAAAAATAAAAATAATAATAATTTTTTTTTGTTAGATAATAATTACGAAATAATATTTAACGGTTAATAGTTCAATGTAGTTCTAATAGAATTGTATATCTTAAGCGTTTCATTATTTAATAAAAATATAAAATTATTTCAAATTATTTGTACTAATATAATTGAACTCGAAATAATTTTTAAAAAATGTAACTTATATTTTAATTTGTTTTTTCATTATATTTCTCATGGTAAAATTTCATATTATTTCTTTTTTTGTCTTCAGTCATTTGACTGGTTTGATGCAGCTATCCAAGATTCCCTATCTGGTGCCAGTCGTTTCGTTTCAGTGTACCTCCTACATCCTACATCCCTAACAATTTGTTTTACATATTCCAACCGTTGCCTGCCTGAATAATTTTTCGCATCTACCTGTCCTTCAAATATCAAAGCGACTATTCCAGGATGCCTTAATAAGTGGCCTATAAGTCTGTCTCTTCTTTTAATTATATTTTTCCAAATGCATCTTTTTTCATCGATTTGCCGCAAAACCTCTTCATTTGTAACTTTATCCACCCATCTGA
>JAAAKQ030226772.1:12647-24845 GCA_010016005.3 Zanna intricata | reverse complement strand
TAATTATCCTATAGTGCTGACATTAAATGAGAAACACAAAAAATCATTTAAATAAGTACAGAGTATGCCTGTAACTTAATTATTATTAAAGTGAGTAACCAATGATGAAAGGAATTTTAATAAAACAGGTGTCATATTAGATGAGGAATAGTAAACCCAATGGCATGATAACAATAAGCCAAAACAATAAGAATCTTTCTATCTCAACTAAATCATATCTTCTATAGACAAATATATTTTATTATCTTTTGGACAATCTGTACCATCAGAAAACTTGACTCTTGAATTAGTGATGTTTTACAATGTCAAAGAATCAATAAAAAAAATCAGTTAAACATTCTTAACAACATAACTACAATCAATAAAGTACCATGTAATACACATAGAATAAAAACCAATTGTTAAAACTGGATAATAGTAAAACTACTAATTACAATAAAAAAAAAGAAAAAAAAAAGAGAAATGCTTGGCATATTATGCAAATACATTTCTGATTATTAATTACCAATATATTTATTTTAAATTACTTCAGCCATTTTATTTGTTATAGAGTTGGACTTATTCTACTGTGACATCTAAAAAAGAACATTAACGATATTATTTGTATACGCATTATATAACATAAGTATATAATAAATTGTTTACAAAATACTTATTGAATGATATGCAGAGAAGAAGAAAGTGCAGATAATTAAAATAATGTTATATTTTACAGATGCTATAAACTAATTGTAATAAATAATGAATTTATACCATATTAGAAATTAAATGAAACACCGAAAGAAATGATAAAAAGTAGAACAGGTACTGACATTGTCAATGTCATAGACGAACTTCATAATAGTTCAAGTCTTATGACATGAAGAGTATTAATGAATCCTTCAATCAGAAATGTTTTAGTACAAACTACTTTAAAATCACTAACTTAAAAGATAATAAGATATTTATACATGTATTTTTATATTTTATTTCTGTACACATCATAAACATGAATCTATTTTATTATTACGACCATTAGTAACAGTTAGGATCATCAATTTGATCAACCAAAATCATTTTTATAAAATAAGTAAATGGTAAAAGAAAATATTTGGAGAATCGTTCCCCTAGCATCATTAACAAACTCCATTAATTCACTCAGTAAAACAAAACCTTGCTAAGTCAGAAAAAGAAGTATGTTTAACCAGTTAGGTAACAGCATCTTCTCTTTCAAATGTATATTTGAATCATTACATTTAATTACACATATATCAGAAACTATTTATTTATAACATAAATTTTATTTAAATAAAAAAATTTGATATATATCTTGGTTTTAGAAGAAAGAGCAAAAGTCTTGTTCTATTCTCAATCTGCTGCTATTATCATTTTAAGTAAATGATTCAAACAAGTACTACAGATAAACCCAGCAGTATTATGATAATCATGATTTGAATAGCTGTTGAACAAATCTCAACAATTTTTTTGTGATATTGTATATTTTTTGCACCCAATGTAACACTTAACTGTACAGAAGACAAGATCATGATTTTTTTTTTTTTAAATAAATTTAATTTAAAATAAAATATATGAAATGACAACTGAAAAAATCATAGCTATGCTAAGAACTGAACCCATTATTAACTCTATATCAACCAGGACTCTCCTTCTTTAATTCTGTACAATCATAAATATATACCATCAACAATAAAAGTCACTGCCTTTTAATATGCTGCTACTCAATTAATTAAGTTTCTCCGCTCACAGAACCTTCAAATTCATGGTTCATTGTTGGAGATATCCATAAACCTTCTTTGAAAACACGTAACATAAGTAAAAAAAAAAAAAAAGTAAATATTTTATCTTATACTATTTTTCCTTTTGAACTGGTATGAAAATCATACCAGTTACTAAAATCATGGCTATACTATCTTCTCAGTTCTTTAAATGATGTTTTAAAGAGAGAATGGAAAACATACAATTGTTACTGCTGTTTGCAGAATAAACTTTAAACTACTATTAACATAATAACAGAATACCTCTCACAATTGTAAATCATATAAGTCAATCCACATTTTTAAGAATGTTTTATGGATAACTCTGAAGGTGAACCTTGGAGTTTTAAAGATTTCAGTATAAAAGAGTATTTAAAAGTGATTACAATATAAAAAGTTATACAATTTATAAGTAATTAAAAAGGTGCAGGACGTAATTTTAAAATTAATGTGCAACACATAAACCATTCAGTTAATAACGCTCATTGATTCTTTTTTGTTAATTGAGGATTTTCACTGAAGTAGTAAGTATCCTTCTTAATGTGAATTTTTATGAATCATATAAATTTCAACAGTGCAATCACCAGTTCGGCTACTACTTCTTTTTTTATTTCTGTACATTAACTTTTCAGATTTATTTTAACCATATTGATTTTTTGGATTTTTTAATTTATATTATTGATTAATTACTTAAGATAAACACATTAAATTTATAATCTTATCCAAAAAATTATACATTCTATATGCATAATTTCACCAAGGAGGAATAAAATCTACAATACAAAATAATTTTATCAAAAAAGATCTGTAAAATTTTATTGTTATCACTAAATAGGTACAGCCAGATAGAGATTAACCAACTCTGATTAAAAATTTAAAAAAATATCTGAGGGTGAGTAAAAATTAATCAGTGTGGGAATAAAAAGCATGGAAAGTACTTTTAACTGGTGATTCCATTCCAACGATTTATTCTTACCTAATCATATAACTCCTGCTTGTCAACAAAAAAGACCATATTGATTTTCTTTTAATTACGCATAAGACTTTTAATAAGAGTTGAAAATAAAGGATACAAGCAACTCTTAAAGATTAATTTAGATATATATTTCCAAATAAAATGTTCATTTTTCTGAATATCTCTCAATACCATTAACAGTTTTGAATAAATGCTGACTGTAGCAAAAAAACAATAGCAGGTCAGTTAATTTTTCAATTGTCATTCCACATATAGTTCTCCCAACAGGTGGCTTGGTGAGACAAAAAAGCAAAGGCTTTATCACAATTTTATTACCAAATAACTTAATTATCAATATAAATTTAAAAAGGAAAGAAATAAACAGTAGGTAAATTTTCAGTAAAAATCTCAATAAAACCATCTCCCAATAATTACTGACTTTCAGAAATAAAGATTAAGTCTTTATTTGTAAAGAGAGAGTAAACTAAATGCATAAATTATAAATGTTATTGACAAACAACAAATTAAAGAAAAATAAAGCAAATAACTAATAAAAAAAGTATACTTTTTGAAAGCTGTAAATTTTTTTGAAAGTGTACTCATTGAAACCTGTATAAATTCAGTTCTGTATAAAATAACTGTTTTAAATAATAAGTCCAACCCAGAACAGCAAATAAAATCCGAATTAAAAGAGGGGAGATTTTTTTATTAACTGAACTGATAATAAATAAACTAAAAAATTCTAACAATAAGGTGAAAAAAATGTTAACTAAAAGAAAGTTAGAAAAAAAATAAATGTTACTCTATTTAAAAAGAATCAATTATACTATCAATAAACAACATCATTAAATAAAAATATATTTCTTGAATACTGATTGACACTAAACCTTTTCTTTTAAATATAAATTTTTGTCAATTTATCAATAAACATACAACCACTGCTATCAAAATTACCACAATTAGGAAAAGAAAATAATTTGAATGTTATTATAAAAATAATACACAGTTAAGAATAAGTAGCAACATCTTAATTTTATATAAATATATATATAAAAACCCTTGTAACCCTTAACAGACATAAAACATTATATTTTCTTAAATGTAATTGAGTAATAAGCAACAAAATAATTCATAATTGAGGCACTATTTTCCATAACTTATTAAGTCAATAAAAATGTTACGTAAGTAAACCAGCAATAACTAAAATAAAAAAATTAAAGCAAATAGTTATAATATATGTATATATCTTCAGCATCAGAATTTTGATGTTTAATTAAAAATAGCAAATGCTGTTTATCAGAACTAAATTTATCGTTAAAATGTATGGTTTTAGTTTTGTTAGCTCAAACATTACAGAAGTATGACAGAAACTCTAGTAATATTAATATTAACAGATGCAAGTTGACAATGCATTTTTAATTAATATTCTGTTTTTTGAAAATTTGTTTATCAGTATTAGGCAGAAGTTTATGGATTTTTGTACTTAAATTTCCTGACCAATCAAACTAATAAAAGTTAACAGCCCCAGATAAAATTAATGCACTAAGTTGAGTACTACATTAATGCACTCAATAAAAGAAGTTGCTGAATCGTGGAAAGAAACTGTTTCAAATTACTGAAGGATATTATAATAATCATCAGGATATTATCATCATACAAATTACTGAAGGATTTCTCTCAATGGAATGTTTTTAATCATAAGAGTTTAGTCTTTATTTTAAATTGATGCCACTTAGTAATATCTTGTTTAGAAGGATAACAAATGTTAGTGAAAAATGAAGCAAGACCGGCATGTTCAGATGCAGATGGAAAATTAAATTAGAAAAAAGAATTATTATTTCTACTAATCATAGAAAAGACAAATTCACTGCAATATTTAAACACTTTTTAACATTGCAGTGACTTACATTTTATGCGATTATAATATAAAACACATGCACAGATGACCTAGTGAACAGTGAACTGTTTATTTTACAGGCTAAAAAGTGGGATGCAATTTTTTGAACTAAAAAATCAAAAACTTCTTCTCATCACTCAGTACATCTGATAAATATCGATCTGATTTAAAAGTTGTTTTTTAATCTCTAATGGTATAAAGACCATGCGTTAACAAGAATACAGAAAAAAAATCATAATTGTAAGAGAAAATATATGTGCTGTGTAATAAGAAATACTTTCAAAGAGGACTGTATTTATAGTGTTTAGGTGGGCAATAATTTAAAATTATTTTTAAAAAAGCAAGCATCAAATGACTACAAAATGATTCTACTGGGACCTGATGAAAACAAAGTCAATGAGGTTGTAATTTTCACAAACTTTTGTAGGTATGTATCAGTCATTATATATCAATACATATATAATACAACTTGTGACAATCATACAGTACCAAAAACCAATAAATTACTGCAAGTATAGCTGTAAATATAATAACAAATAAGAGTGAGATTGAAAAAATGAGCCTGTCCAATTGATACCTCATGCAACATCAAGTGCATTTGTTGATGAGGTATTTTGTGTTCAGCATAACTAAAATTTCAGATATATGAATTGTATGATTTTGTTCATAAAGGATTTATTAAAAATGTTAGGTCCAGAGAATATTTTTTACACTATATTTGATTTATATAATTCACACATAACGGGTAAAATTCATTATTGTAATAATCCAAATGTCCAATGATTAGCTTAGCACTTCTATTTTTATTTGTATTTTGAAAAAAATTTCTTCCACTACAAATATTACATAGAATTTCATTGCAACATCAGTAATATTACCTATCATATCAATGTGATCCTAAGTAAAAGTATTGTTATGTAATATAATTTTTCGTTATTACTATTTATTTCTATATGCAACAATAATTGAGGTATTATCCTTAAATCCTGAGTTGAACAGAACAATTTCTGGAGTAATAAATTTTCAGTTCCTGTTGTGAGCCCACCGTGTCCTACTTTTCTCATATATATATATATAGATAAAAGGAGCATATCAGGATCACATTATTTAACAATAAATCATTCTTAAAGCAACTTGCTAAATCAGAACATCAAATAGTAGTGTAAGATTTCTTCAAAGCCAACTGACACGCATACAATTATTAAAAACACCACAATCAATCATTTTTATAATTTAAATGGATAAATACAAATTCTACAATTACTTTAAGAATTTTCTAAATAAAAAAGAGGTAACCAACGGGTTAAGGCTTAATATTTTACAGGCTGAATATTAATTTAACTTTGAGATTGAAAGAATTGTTAATTTAACTAGATGATTCAAGTAGTTTAGTTAATTCTCTATAAAAATAAGAATAATACTTTCTGAACATTTGAGCTTCATGTTATAAGGGATTACAAAAAAAATAAGATAACATAAATTAAGAGAATAGCTTTTAAAATTATTTGAAAGTTACACTTCATGTTACAACGAAGATAATTACAATAGTTCATCATAACACTTATTCATTAACATGTTCTGGAATCATCAACATACATACTTATATATATATGTATACATACACAATTACCCTTTATAAAATGGGCTTAAAAATTTTAAACATAGTCCCTGATACATGTTAAAATCTACATAACTTAAAATAATGAAAATTAATAGGTAATATATATATATCAATATTATAAAACACATATAGCATTTTTTTTAAATTAAAATATAATTTAAAATTCCTTTAGACTAGAAGTTTATTTGTTACACATATATAATGATACAAATGTTCAATTAATAATATTCTTATGTACCAGTAAACAAAAAATAGAAGTTCAAACTGAAACATATTATTGTCAGTTGTACTTATCTATTAACAAATAAACCAATTAATTTAAACGCACAAGTGATATAAATTTTGCTCTCAAATTTATATTCTTAACATTACATTACAAATTTAGAGTTATTTTATAAAAAATTTGTATAATGCGGAATAACAACGTTCAAAATCTTATCTATACCATCAGTCAAGCAGTATCAATAACAATAAAACATTTATATATATATAATCGCAAACAAAATAAAAAAAAAAAAAACTTAATTATTTTAAAATAAGTTACTACCTGTTATATTACACTTCATTTTTATAAACCCTTCAGTATGGTTCTCATTTTTAAGAAATAAAATTTCCTAAAATAATTAACTTTTCACTGAAAATGTGTTACAATCTTCCAATTTTTTTTTAACGACTGGAAATAAAAATAAAACAATTTTTTCATGCAATATGTAAATTAATACATTTTACACAATCATTTGACTACACTGATGATTGCTATAATTTTTAACTAAAGCTAATTTATTATTTATTAAGCATCATTAATAATCTGTTAAAATATAAATTTGGTATAATAGAGGATATGTACACTAATAAACTAAACTTTTATTAGTTAATTTTTGGCAATCTAAATTTACCAAAGTAATATGGAAAGTAGGAAAACTGGTTGACATAATAATACAAAAGTTTCTAGGGCTCAGTTCCTGACTGGGTTTGGAATTTTACCATCAGTAGTGACGAATGATAAAATTCACTGCGGTTCCCAAGCAAATAATGTGTTTATGCAAATCTTACATTAAACATAATTTTAATTCAATTTTTTCCTTTATACACACTATCCACTGCAGTACAGCTGTAAGATACAATATGGTAAATAAATTAAAATTCAGCAATACAAAAGGGAATCATTTTTATATGCTTAAAGCTAATAATAGAGATAATTACTATCTCAACGTGTTAGTAATATTTAGAAAAGCAAAACATTTAACAGCATACAATTTTTTTCTAAACCCTTCTGCTGCTAACCTATTAGATATTCATTGCTTTTTTTTCTACATGTATAGGGCCACTTCACTGAAGGTAGTGAATGGTAAGGTTTCATTCCCATAATAGGAATATCTTCAATAAATTAAGTAATAAATTTCATTTAGAATATGAGAAAGTTTGGTCAGTGACAATTTTGTATTTTATAAATCAATCAGTTTTCTTAAACTGATTTATATAAAAAAAGATACAAATTAGCAATTTCTAATATTTGTCATGTTGTTTGATACTTTTCAAATGTTGAAATGTTAAAAAAAAAAATTATTCATGAAAAATTAACTAATAATAATTACTGTTTCTTGGTTATTATTAAAGTATAATATTCAAAACTGCACACATAAACATTACTTAGTGGAATATGCATAGTTTCAACAACTTTTAGTTGTTTTTAGTATCAAAATAAAAACTCATTAAATATTATTAATATGATTTATCATGTTTGCAAATTATATGTGTATTTTTCTATAATTTAATGATGACCTAAGTGAAAAATGAATAATAAATGTACGACTAATCACTTTTTATTTTTTGTACCCATTGTTTAGATCAAGCATTGTAGCAATTACTGCACAAGTCATACAAAAAACTGAAGTTAAATGAATTAACCTGCAATCTTCTTATGTCAATTTGTTTTTAACCTTAATTGTATCTCAGTATGATGGTAATTAACTTAAACATTACTTTTAACATTTTATGGGTAGTAAAAAAACTAGATATCAAAAAATTATTTTCAAAAAAGGTTCTACGATTTAGTTGTAGAGGAATAGAAAGCATGTTATAATAGTAAGCATACATATGTTGTAAGCATATTGAGAATAGCAAGCAAACTGTAATAAAATAGAAAAGGAATAGATAATCCTATTTTATATACAGCAGTCAAATAATTAAATTAGAAACCTGACTACCTTCTAAAAAAAATGAACATAATTTAAAAATCATCATAAAACTTAACTACCTTTATATCACCTTATTAAATAGGTAATTCAGCAAGAAGTCTTAATTTAAAATAAACATATTTTAAATTCTATTAACATAAACCACTTATTACAGAAAACAAGACATACCTTGATTTTGTCATAATAATACTTTTGCGATATCCAGTATCCTCAGTCATAACTGAATTCATCTCATTAAATTGCACATTAAATAAAAGTATTATAATGAATTCAATCATTACTGAGGATGCAGGATTCCCATGATAAGACTTATCGCGTCATATCTCAAATCTTTTATATTAGGTGGTTATGTTAACAGAATTTTTTTTTTTTTTTTGTTTAACCTCTGGAACCACCATTAAGATATATCTTCAGAGGATGAGATGAATGAATTGTAGCATGTGTGAAAAATGCCATGCCTAACCGGGATTCGAACCTGGGACCTCTGGATGAAAGGCCGAGGCGTACCACTCGCGTCACGGAGGCCGTTAACAGAATTTAAAATATATAATTTAACAGTGCGGGGTATAATAAAAATCTTAAAAAGATTTAATTTCAATAAAATATATATATATATATTTTTAGCTTTAATATATTTTTTCAGCCATTCTGCGTGTACAAATCAAAAAAATATTCTTACCTTACTTTTTTCTACATATTATAGCATTTTCAATCTTAAGCCCATCTTCAGTAATGTTTTTTTTTTTTAAATTCTTCTTTGTTTACATTTATACATTTAAGTTTTTGAGTATTTTACACATGTTTATTTTTATAAAAATTGTTTACTGATTAAAATATAAAAAATTTTATTCAGTCAAAAAAAATTAAATTTTTGATATTTTTAATGTTATTAAATACAAAAAAAAATTTTCAACCATTTGCAGAGTGGCTGAAAAAATATTTTATATAGCTAAATTTAACATATAGAGGAAGTATGAATTACAAAAAGTTTAAATATATGTATATAAATATATAAACACACCACATGTGCACAGTGAAATCCCCCTAAGACGACCAGTCCCAGTTCCACACTGTTTTGATCTTTTGTAAATACCCAAATACAGTATTTAACATACACTTTATTTTTACTAACCTTTAAAAACACTTACTACTGGAAATATTTGTTCAGTAAATTCTTCTTACTTGACTTTGTCTTATGTTTAATCCTTTTCTAACACAACAGAACAAGCATTCTCTTTTCAACTTCATAGAGCAAGTCAATAATTTTGTTATTACCAAGATTAAGGCCTAATTGTTTTAATCTGTTGACACAATTTAAAGCATCATCTAAACAAACAGCTGGCATTTCTTCATTTTCTTCCATTTGTAGTTTTTTCAGCGTCTTTTGAAGCAGAGCATGCTTATCTAGAATTTCTTTCTTCTAATCATTTTCAACTTCAGTTTCATTAAAGTGAACATCACTATCAATGCTGATCTGCTGACCTAGTTCGATTTCATTTTCAGTTTGAATTACAGTTTCTATAATCATATTTTCTTCCTCAGGTAATCCTAAATCAATACCACCTTTCTTAAAACATTAATTTACCATGTTTTCATCCACACTAATCCATGCTTCCTTTATAAATTTCGCTATAGTCAATAAAGAAATTTTTTGAATGAAGTCATCTTCATTTTGAATCAAATCGATAACTGCTACAAGAGTAATCATTATTCGACAGCGATAATGAAGTTTAAGTAACTGAATTATTCCAAGATCTAATGGTTGTGATTTACTTGTAGAGTTAGCAGGTAAAAACAATAAATGAACTTTACTTAATGACAATTTCATGACACGGGACATGGTCCAAAATTAGCAGCACTTTTCTCTTGTGTTTTCATTGAATCTTTCAATCCAATCAGTAAAAATCAAGCTCATCATCCAAGTCTTTCATTCTGTGTACAATTCTACTAATTTATTATTAATGGAGGTTCTTTTTCTCCTACAGCAATGGAACCCAACATCACTGTTATTCCTTGTTTTACCTTTTTAGTAACATACACATTAGTACCTTGGAACATCAATGACTTGTTGGCAAAGCTCGATAAAAAGTCCTGTATCATCAATGTTAAAAAGGTCCTTGAAGTAGTAGTCTTATTAACAATGGCAACTGTTTCAACCACTCTGCCACTATATTTTTACCGACAGTTTCACTTTAACCACACAAATTTTTTAAAATAATATTGTTTTGACAGCATAATATTTCCAACCATCCACTGCTTCTAGCAAATGTCTTGATTTGAAGTTGTAGTGCATAACTGTTTGCTTTTTCTTATAAAAGATTACCACGAGAGGTAATTTTCGTGCACAAGCACCTTTAAACCAAGCCAAAGTTAAATCATTCTCATCATTGTACGGTTGAAAAGTTTCTTTTTTTGTATTTTTACTAATATTTTAAAATCATTATTCTTTGAAATTTTCTTTTTCTTTCAAAAATTATTAGATTTGTGTTTTACTACAATTGTATTTTTTTTTTTTTGCTATTTTCTTTGTGACAGTCCACAGCCAGAATTGCCAAAGCGAATAAAAGAATAACTTTTATTTGCATTTCTATATTTAATGTTTTGATTTAGTTTTTCCTGACATTTTACAAACAAAATTAAAAAGAAACTGAACAGTAACAAAAATTACAAAAGAAAACAATGTTAAACCAAGATGTACAATTGCAAGTGTAACTCAATTGAATACAATAGTGATAAATCAGTCAGCCGCCGTCTGAATCATTTCTGTCAGCTGCTGACTAGCTGGTGGCAAATATAATTATGTGTTTGAATGTCTATGTAATATTAGAAGTATGAATTCTATAAAGTAGACTATGATAACATCTTTGGCATATGTGACACAGTTGGGCATTTAACACACTTTTATAAATACAAAAAACAAAACATATAAATATTGTTGCATATGAAGAATGAAAATCTAATATATTCAAAGTACCAAAAATTAAATTTTACAGAACCATAAAATCATCCAAAATTAAAATTTAAACATATTTTTGTCCAGAAAGAGTAAAATTTGTCTAACCATTACTTCTCATACCCACAGGTGAAGAAAAACCCATATTTTCTTATCATAATAGTGAAATAACATAATAATGAATGCTTACAGAAGTTATAAAAAGTAAGATTTCAAATAAATGTCCATTAAATTTGCAATATCAGAATAGAAATATTTTGTACTCAGTTGGTTAAATTAGCACAATTACAAAGTAAATCCTTTCTTTTGTTAACTGGCAATAAAATTTTAGTAATTATCTTTACTTATTCATATTAAATTGAATAAGATTCATCTTTTCTTTATTATTCATGCTTTTTCCATTTCTAGAAGTAAAAAAATAATTAGTTTTATAGAAAATTTTAATTGGCAACCAACATGGAAATTGTTTTAAGGAACTAGTAAAATCTGGTACACTTATACATTTTTAGCAAACAACTAGCAACAGTATTAGTCAATGATAATCATTCTCTAAATCATTAATTTCTAAATAAAAAAAAGGATTTCTGAGAATCATGCCTCTCAATGTTTATTGAACTCGATGAAATAATAACAGGGAACTCAGAAAAGTTATATAAAACGTAGTGGTACATATGCTTACCATTATCTATTTCAATGAATCTATTCTATCGAATATATTCACATTCTGTCTGAATTTATTCTATACTATTTCCTCAAGCTTTTGAAACTTGGAAGAGACGTAAACTTGGTCCTTGATACTGGAAAAATTATTCTAGCAGAA
>JAAAKQ030226750.1:0-11354 GCA_010016005.3 Zanna intricata | reverse complement strand
AATGAAAAAAAGGTCAAGCATGACCTTGATGTTCGACTGATTGACGGGCCTTTTTAGGGCGAGGTGAGTTACTGGTTTTCCATTGAGAACTCTGAATTTTTATCTCAGGGTCATAGCCATAGACCCAACTTTCATCTCCAGTAACAATTTTGGCCATGAAGATGATCCTTCAATTCCGTGCAAACTGAAACACGATTTTCTTTTTGTTGATCAATCGAAAGTCTCAGAACAAATTTGGCACTCACTCATCTCATTTGCAAATCAACTGTTAAAATGCCTCGCACGGACCCATAGGAGATGTTAAGTTCTTCAGTAAGCTCTTGAATAGTCATTCACCTGTTTGAACGAACAAGTTTTGCCACTTTTTGCACATTTTCATCTGTTTTTGAAGTCGAAGAACGTTCCGACCGTTCCTCGTCCTCATTTCCACTTTTAAATCGCTCATACCACTTGTAAACTGTCTTTAAAGTTACCACATTATCACCATACACTGATTTTATCTTTCGTAAGCTTCTTTGGCACTTTTTTCAACTTGAAACAAAACTTAATGTTAATGCGTTGTTAAAGATCCATGTTTCACGACAAACACGACCTCAATGTAGCGGCTATAGAAAAAGACTGACAAGCCGGAACATACTCAAACTTGTCACTGCCTGTCTCAATACATGAGGGTATGAGACATACTAGTTAAGATAGATGCAGCATAATTGCTGCTATAAAGATTCATTCACCGTATTTTTTTATCACACCTCGTAAGATGATGATAACATTCCAATTAAATTTTTACTTGCATCATTATTATATAATTTATGCCAACAAGAACTTTCCTAAAAATATTTTGCTGAATATGAATAAGGAAATGTAATGAAAAACAATTGTTATGTATGTAAGGAAATGTATCAAGTAGACATTTTAGGTTTAACTTCCTAAGACACTGAAAAGAATCTAAAATCTCTTATTAAGCAATTAACAAAAGAGAATCTACATCTGCCTAAGAGGGCTTTAACTTGTACCTCATATAATCATGAAAAAAAGAGTAAAAAAAAAAAAGTACAAATTACTGGTAATTTATATTTATTACCGTAACAAAAAAAATTTTGTTTTTTTTTTTAGTACAGTAAAAGAAAATATTACAAGGATTACTATTGCTTACCTTTAATACCAAAATGGAACCATGATCTATTACCATTCTCAAATTCTGTTCCAGCACAATCTGGATTTGTCCAAATATTAAATTCAAAATCAGGTACTTCATTGTTGTTGTTATTGGGACTGCCTAGAACAATGCATTTTAGTCTTAAAACATTATTTAATGCTGCAATTAAGCTTTAAATCTTGCACAGATAAGAAATTTCATTTTAATGTAAAAAATTAATATACCTCCTACATATTTTTTATCTATCCATTTGGTACATATTGAGCACTTCTGAAGCACCTATGGTTTGATTAGATGACAGGATTAAATCTACTTCATTCACTTTACAGTTATATTTCTTGCAGATCTTTGATTACCACAGTGTATCAGAGCCAAGAAATGGATATTTTCTTACAATTTTCATTCAACAACTAAATTACATTACTTTCTCAAGCTTCACTGTATAGTTCAAGTATTAATTCTTTGTAATTATAGGGTTTCAAGTTGAAACTAAACCTATAATTTTAGTCTTTCTTTTGATCATGAGGAGATTATTTCTTCTTTACCTAATATAATTTTATTATATAATAATGATAATTCATGTAAACACCACACAAATCCTCAAGAACAAACTATTAACTTGGTTGATAAATTTTCCTAATTGTTTTTGTAGACTGAAATATACATCTTTAGGAGGATATTTTTTAAGGATATGAAAATATTTTCCTGTTTTTAATTTTGCAGTACAAGTGGCTGCTTTTCCTAACTTTTTTTTTTTTTTTTTTTTTTAACAAAAATATTGTAACACCTACAAAACAACTAACAATATGGTAATGAAACTTAGAAATCTTTTAGACAATCTCTAAAACTGTATGTCTAGCTGGATATTTCCAAAACATACTTAATTAGATAATATCTAATACCATAATTTACCTCTACTTTTACAATAATACCTCTAAAATAATTGACATTTAACTTTACTCAAATTATAATTTTTTAAAATCAAGTAGTAATTTCTAAAATTTAACAATAAATTTTTTTTATATATAATACAGGATCATCACACAAATCCTCAAGAACAAACTATTAACTTGGTTGATAAATTTTCTTAATTGTTTTTGTAGACTGAAATATACATCTTTAGGAGGATATTTTTTAAGGATATGAAAATATTTTCCTGTTTTTAATTTTGCAGTACAAGTGGCTGCTTTTCCTAACTTTTTTTTTTTTTTTTTTTTTTAACAAAAATATTGTAACACCTACAAAACAACTAACAATATGGTAATGAAACTTAGAAATCTTTTAGACAATCTCTAAAACTGTATGTCTAGCTGGATATTTCCAAAACATACTTAATTAGATAATATCTAATACCATAATTTACCTCTACTTTTACAATAATACCTCTAAAATAATTGACATTTAACTTTACTCAAATTATAATTTTTTAAAATTAAGTAGTAATTTCTAAAATTTAACAATAAATTTTTTTTATATATAATACAGGATCATCGAAAATGGTTGCAGAAATTAAAAGAAAAAATTTATCTCAGTAACTGTTACAGAAAAAGGAGTATTTTTTTTTTAAATTCACCAACTCAAAGATTGTTTTTATATACCTAAGAAGTATACTTCAATACAATCTCCATTGGTCGCTCTGCAAACATCCAACCAATAATCTACTTATGCCCAGGTCCGCTAGATCATTACAGGCATAACTGTGGCAATAGCAGCAGTGATTTGTTGTCTTAAATGTTGTAATCCCTGATTTTTTCACTGTAGACAATGTTTTTAACGTATCCCCATAGAAAAAAGTCTAGGAGTGCCAAATCTGGGCTTCTCAGAAGCCAAAAAACAGGCCCGGCCCTACCAATGTAACAATTAGGGAATCTTTCATTGAAAGCATGTCAAATGCCTAGGCTAAGTGTGGGAGTGCACCAACTTGTTAAAACATTACAGAAATGTTACTTTTTTGTTCAATTTGGTCAACTTGCAGGAAAACGTACAGTTGTAGATGTCTAAATAAACATTCCTTATGATAGTAGGCTCAAAAAAAAAATCTGCTGTGTACACCACATGACTTCCTTATATGCCTATTAAATTACATATACACATCTTTTTTTTTTAAATGAAAAGTACATAAAAATTTATTTCATTAATAGTTTCTGATTTTTTTTTTAATAAATTATTTATTATTCATCATAATATTTTTTTTATAATCGGAAGTTAATAATTATTAATAAATCAATATATTTAAATTTAAAAAAAAGAAGTTAAAAAAAAGGATATGAAGACTGATTTAAATCAATGTCTCCCCTGGTATGATCCACAAATTTCATTAATTAAAATTTTATTTAACTACAACTCTGGAACAAATGAAAATAAATACCACTTTTGATATATTGTTGAAAAGCTCTCAACGAGAGTTATGCGAGATACATATATACATACGTACAGACTGTCATGGCATAAATTAGTCAAAATGGATTCAGGGAGGTAAAATGGATATTTCAATTGCAATCTGAAATTTTTTGTAATTATAATACTTCCTTGTACTTCATACAAAGAAGTAAAAATGGGCCAATCACATGGTCAGACATCAAACCGCACATTTATTTTTGGGAAATCTCTGATATGCTCCATAATTTCATGGGTAGCTGCGATCCCTATATCCCACAATTATGCCAACTGACATAACAAAGCATATTTTAAAGATGTTTAGTCATAGTCAATGTTATTTGCAAGTAAATAGTGAATTCAACATGTTTAGGACAATTTGTAGGTTTAATTTGATTTTTAAGCTGAATTTTTGCATGAAGATGTAAACCCTTATGCCACACATTTTGAATAGTTGTCTTTGGAATTCCTAACTAAACTTCACCTATAAATTGATTTTTAGGGCTTCTTAAACAACTTTGGTGTATACACTCAACTGCTTCGTCACTCATTTTGGGCATATGGGGAAATTTTTCACTTCCACATCATCAGAACTGCTCATACTACCATCTAATGCTATTTGCATGAGGGCAATCACTGCCATAAACACACCAGGTAATCCACTGAAGAATTATAACTGATTTATACTCCATTAACCACAAAATACAGTGCAAAGGTGTTGTGTGTTGAGCATTCAGCGCAGGCAGTCAAAAAAAAAATGAATGATATCCCAATTATTTTGTAGCTCCAATTAATATTTATCTCAATTACATAGGGAAATAGGTTTGTTTTTTCATTGCAACCTTTATCAATGACCTGTATCACATTAGAATAAATTTGTTATGTGTTCTATAATACTTTTAATCCAGGGGGAATAGTAATTTTAGCAATTTACAGTAGATTATTGATTGCACTGCCCAGCATTTTTATAATAAGGAACATTTACATGGAATGAATGAATATCGATTATAGCTAACTACAATACAAAGAAGGAAAGCAGAATACCTAGGCAAATGCTATTATGGTCATGTGCAGAGCTAAATATCAGAAAAACTAAATACTGTAACTCATTATTGAAGAAAAGACTAAGGATTAAAGCAGTATTGGAAGAAAGTAACTGTCTTAGTTATGCAACCTAAGACAATGGACCAAATTATGTACTGTAAAATTGACATCTTCAAAAAAAACACTTGTAAATGGAATTTTTGGTTATAAACAGTCCTTAATGGATACAAATTATTAAAATATTACTTCACTTATTGCTTATTTTTTAAGAGTTTTTTACTCATTTTTTTCTACTTACGGGCTTAATCAGTACATATTGATGTATGAAGTTAATGTATGTCTTAACTGATAATAAAGTTAAAAATTATTTTTAAAAAATACAATTTAATAAAATTTTAGTTTATAACTGAAGAAAGAATCACATTACTTTTCTACATTTTTATATACGTTTCATAATAATGACATGCACCTGATGAAATAAGAATAATGAAGGTATTCAAATATTTCTTCTTTCTTTCATGAAGAAGAAAGAATCCTTAAACACAATACTAGTAATAATATTTAATTAATAATTTGTCTATATACTGCTGCAATGTTTCATATAAATTACTGCTTCAATAAATTATTTGTCATCTTTCAATAAAGTATTTCTTAATATTACGGGATTATTTTTATTTAAGCTGCCTACTATCATGTCATGCTACATTAAAAGGTTGATAATAAAAACAGCATGGATTAATTTTAAGTTTTGCTGATTTAAAATTGTAGCTATTTTACCTATATATCCTCTTTCATATTTTATTTGAAATAATGCAAAATTTGATTTTATAAATCAGATATTAGTAGCGCTTAATAACAAAATAATAACAGCAATTTCTAATAAAATTTGATTAATTATTTGTTGGCAGATATGTGCACATGGTGACAGTAAAAGTATTTGCAACATAAGGAAAATATAACAGTTAACGAAGGAAAGAGCTAACAAAAATCAACATTTTCGTACGTTATAATGATCATTGAAACAAGTAAAATATATGTACATTTTTTTTACAGAATATACATTAAGATGTTGAACACATTAATTCACAGTTTATTTATTAATGTGGCTTTGATTACATATACATCATCCTTATTTAAAATCCAATTATTTTCAAGCTGCTAACTCATAAATTGTTTAACAGTTGTAAAACCAGTAAACCACAATGGATTTTTCCAGTTTTCCCAGGAACAAATTATTAATTTAACTCCGATTTTACTTACATTCAATTTATCTTTAAAAACAGAGGGGATAACTTGATGCTTTGCATCACAGAAAAAGAACTTGGGAATGTAACGGTTCTTTTCATGCAAGTTATAAAATCCTCATAACTAAAAACAGATGTCGGTAAAATAATCTTAACAATAATAATAAATTAGATTACTTTAGGCTTAATGCAAAAATATAAATATTACCAAAAACAAACAAATTCTGTCAAACACAAAAGATACTTTTAATACAGAAAAACAACACACTTTATTTAATGGCAAATGCAGGTCAAAAATTATAGAAATGTATGTATATTATATAAAAAAACTTTACTAGTATTTCCAATTAAAAAAAAAAGTATTTTTTAAATAAAGAATATATATAAATCTTCAGTGAACATAAACACAATTATACCTGCATCTTTTTTATCAACTTGTTCAACTCTCGCTAGATTTCCAGAATCAAAATCGGAAACAAAAGTGAATCCACTGCACTGAATATCCATAGCTACAGTAGCTTTAAATTAAAATATATTTTTATTCCTAAAACAAACAATAATAAATAAATATGTGCGCACAAAGAAACAGGTATATATTGAAAATTTTAAATTTTACAACAGCAAGTCATAACTAAATAGTTATAAATATTAATATTAATTAAAAGTAACAAGACCTAAATATAATTAAAATGTAACAGAAGATCGTAACATGTTTCCATTTCTATCCTCCTTTGTTCTTAGTCAAACGTACTTATTAATGTAGAGTTGTACTTTCACTCATTAGAATTAAATTGTACCGAACCAGTAACAATTACATCTTTGTTTTTTATTCCAAGTTATTTATATAGCGTTTAATGGGTCAAAAGAATAAAAAATAGAATTTGATACTTTAAACCAATCTACTAAATTTTGTATAAATAAAAATTATCAAGAACTGTACTTAGGTAATGCATGCAAGTATGTATATGATATGTAGTATGCAAGACTATAATTATTATTATAAAACTTGTACATTAGAGTTGACCCAGTTTAATTAATTTGATTTTTGCAAAAGAATAATTCTTTTCAGTTAAAACACAGATAAATTTTTCATTTACTCTGTTTTAAAGCTCATTGTTATTTCTATATTCTTTTTTATTTCCATCTAGTATAGTGTTGCCATCACTTGATGAACTTTAAATTATCATTTTGGAAACAGTTGATAAACTTCTGTGCAGAATTATCTTGACTGCTGAGAAAATCCAGTTAACTCATACAATTCCCAATTCCCACCAATAAAATTTCCCAACTTTTTTCAGTTACGTTTAAATCAATTTATTTTTTTCTAACAGCCTTCATATTGTTAAGTAATTTCATCAGTTTTGTAAAAATTTTTCTACAAACAGCCACAGAATACTCTTCCATCAATTTATTCCAAAAGCTTGCTTCCCCTTTTGGCAGGGGACACCTTCCATTTCTCCACTACAATCATTTTCTAATCAAATATTGAAAAAATAGTGCTCTGTCAAGTTTTTTCCAAATTATCCTTTTCACCTGAAACATTCTCGTAAAAAAGTATAAATAGTTATGAACATTAAAGCAGTTAAAGCAATAATGAACAAAACATTGGATCTTACTTCATCAGATTAGTGTAGAAGGGCAAACATGTAACAAAAGAAGTGTGATGATTCAATCTACTAACGGCTAGAGTCTTCCAATGTAGCAATTTCTATAGCAAGCATTCACTTTTCTGAATACTATTAAAAATTTTTTTAACAAATTTTAAGGAAGAGCTAAAACTAATTAAGAGCTGGCTTAGGAAACACTATTTTTTATTCACTCAATCCAATATAGCTAATTTTACTAAACTTTTATTTCATACACAGAATAATCAGTAATGGAGCCGGGAAAATTTCTACTACCTTTAAGATCGATTATTACTATACAAGACACAATATATTATTATTTACTTTGTTAATTATGTTTACATTAGAGATTAATTTATATTTTTAAATACTAATGTTTTGAGAATAAATAGCAAAATGATGTACAAGGTCTACTTTTTTAACCTTCCTCTACTTCCTGGGAAAATGACATGGGCAACCATCAGCAGTGTTTTCATTTGCATATCCATGCTAGGATAATTTTTCAGTCCAGTGATAAAGATACATCCTATGTAGACAACTTGACGGTGTAAGGCTGCATTGCTGACTTTCGTGCAGTTGAGTAACATTATGTTTTACTGCTTCAGTGAAGTTCTAAATGGCAGATTTTAAAGAGCAAAGAACCTGCATCAAATTTTGCTTCATGCTTAAAAAAACTGGCACAGAAACTCATCGCATGCTTGTGGAAGCATCTGGTGACAATGCTATGAGTAAAAGTAAAATGTTTTTGTGGTACAAATGATTCAAAGATGGACAAACGATAGTCGATGAAGATAAGCGTTCAGGAAGATCAGCAACAAGCGCAACACTGGAAAACAACGCGAAAGTGCAAGAGGCTATTGTTGCAGATCGTAGACAAACAATCCATGATGTTTGTGCAATAATACAAATATCATATGGGGCCGTGCAACGCATCTTGTCGGACAATTTGAACATGAGAAGCATTGCTGCAAAATTTGTACCGAGACTGTTGAACAGCGACCAGAAATAAAATTTTCCAAAAAGACGGTAGTGATTCCCCACCCACCCTATTTACCTGACCTTGCCCGTGTGACTTTTTTCTCTTTCCGAAAATAAAATTTCAATTGAAAGGCCATCGTTCCATTGAATTGAGGAGATTCAGGAAGAAACGCAGAACGTGCTGCTTCGAACACTTGCAGCTGCAGACTTCCAGGGATGCATGGAATCACAGAAAAAAAACACTGGGATCGCTGTATCAATGCCCCTGGGGACTACTTTGAAGGAGACAGTGGAAATTAAAAGTTATGGTAAGCTATTTTATTTTTATGGTAAAATTCCCCGAACTTTTGGATAGCACCTCGTATTACACGTTGGTATTACAATAATTCATGATTTAAATAAAATATTAAGTTGTGATTGTCTCCCAGAGAAAATACAGTAACTATTTTTATAATTATTTTAATATTTTTAGTATCTGAAATTGCTATTAAAACAACACATAAAAGTAGTTTTGAAAGCCTTAATGAAATAATGTTTGTCTTTGAAAATACATATATGGTTTTTAGAAAAAGTTTAAAACTCGAAAACATGAGGCAAATTTGAAGTTTATCCTGTAAATTTATAAAATTTAATCACACCATTCAAAGATTTCAGAAGGAATCAACAATTAAAATGTCTTTTAACTGTATAATTAACTGACTTCTAAACATTATGAAATTGATTAACGAGCATCAGATATTAAGAGCTTCTTTAATTCAGCTCTAAAATCAACATTGTTCAATCTTTTTAATGCATGATCAAGTATTACACAATTTAATTCCCATTCATCCAGTGAATGATGTTTACATATATATATTTTTTTTTTAAAGAATGGGATTCTTAACATGGGGGGTGGTATTCCTTTTTGAGTGAGATCACTAAGGTATATATATGTAAATAACGATATCATTTAACCATACAAATAACCACTCCTGAAATTCAAACATTTACTTTATCACAAACGTTAATTCCTAAGACTAATCTACAAATGTAACAGATTAGGTATGCTACTAAAACGTAAAAACATTGAATAAAACAATATAAATACAATGTCAAAAAGTCTGATTTTTTTTCAACTTTCACTTCAATTAAAACTTTCGGTAATTTTATAACTGTATAAAACGAAATACAAAATCATCTTGTGTTCACAGAAATACGGATCAGACAATAAATAACTGTACTAAACCATAAGAAATAAAGGACATATTAAAAAAGAGAAAAAATAAATTCACAGTCAAATAATGCGAAAAACTATATTTTTCAAATACAACCTGAACTAAAGAATTATTAATAACCATACGGTAATAAAAAGCTTTATCAACTTACTTGTTACATCCATTTTATGAGACATAACTAAAACTATGTAGACCCATGATGGTCTACCTTTAAAAACAGAGAAAAATTCTATTTACACTAATAAAATCATTTGATATCAAAATTTTCATTTAAACACAAAGTGCAGACGCCATTTTGATGAAATTGTTTTTATTTTCAGGTTTCACTTTATCATTTCGGCCACAGCCAACAGAGAGCATTACGTTATAATAAACAAATCAGCTGAAAAGAGGTATGCATTTAAGCATTTCAACAGCTGGGCTAAAATTATTGTGCGAGTTAGTTTGGAGTGCTGCAAGTGTAAAACTTATTTTCAACGTTAATTGAATTATACTTTTCAACAATTTTGTTGTCCAGTGAGACGCTCGAGAAATTCATACAAAATAATTACTTTTATTTATCTTTGAATAAATAAAAGTAGTAGAAATTGACATTTGTAAACAAGCTAAAAATTTCTGGTTATATGAAAAATAATTCAAAGACACATTTCTTTTATTGTTTTTTGAAGTGAAACATAGTCATTATGATTTTCTATAACTGCCCTACATTTCTTAAGAAAAAGAAAACATTATCTTCTAATGCAATACTGAATTGGATAAAGAGTAATAAAAAGTTTCAGTAATAAAGATATAATAATTGTGTAATATTCATGTATACTGCACAAATAACTTTATTTTTAAAAATTGTACGTTTGGTGTATTCAGTAGTAGTTGTATAAGGTAAATTGCTGTTAGATGGCACACTACATTAAATAAAACAAAAATCCCACATGTAAAATGCTCAACTATAAAAAGGGACATGGCAGCTTAATAAACAACCATGGATAATTAAACTTAACAAAGTTTGACGTGAGAATTTTTTTATTTGTTATTAATCTCTGAGAATGTAATTTATAAAATCAAAAACTGTGCTGTTTCTTAAACTTTTAACTTATTGTAACAAACCCTTGGTTTTTTAAAATGAAGATTTGAAAACTGATGGCTAGAAATACATTAGTGAAGGCTGTTTTTAAATATACATCCCTATACACTAAGGTTGTAAATATAAAAACAGCTGGATATGTACTAATCGTATATATCTTTATATATAAATTAATCTTTACTAAATTTAAATTTTCATGCCCCTGGTTCTTTCTGAACGTAAATCAATTGATATCCTCCTTACGGAATGCAGCAAGCTCTATATCTCTTAAGATGGCGAACCTTCTTTCCCCAAGGCGAATGCGAAAACTTGAGACCAGAGCTTGGAGTCTTGACTGGTTAGGTTGAATGAATATTCTACTGGTCGATATACTCAGTACTTTACCAGATGCTTCTGCGTTGCGAGCGAATAGGTGGATTTCCCCCAGTCGGTATATAATACAATTTCTTTCGGGATATAGTGCCTTTAAGGAGAGATTGGCCAGGTTTGGTTTGGTTTGGTTGATTCGGACCTTTGCCCGAACCCACCGGGTTGGTCTAGTGGTTAACGCGATATCGCAAATCAGTTGATTTCGAAGTCGAGAGTTCTAAGGTTCAAGTCCTAGTAGAGATAAAAATTTTTATACGGATTTGAACA
>JAAAKQ030226728.1:0-11355 GCA_010016005.3 Zanna intricata | reverse complement strand
ACACACACACACACACACACACACACACACACACACACACACACACACACACACATATATATATATATATATATATTCCCTTCAATATACTTATTCTATTGTGTAATGTTTTAGGTTGTCGACATGAGATGGGGCGTGAGAGATGAGGCTACAGACGATCATATGACAACAGAACTCTGCATGCGTGAAATAGAAAATTGCCAAAGACTATCAATGGGCCCAAATTTTGTGGTAATGCTCCCATTCGCTTTTTGTTATTATTTAAGGAAGAATACTTTATTAAATGCAAAATTCACATTTGCCGAAATGTTCGTTCGGTGATAGTAATTATACATTCATGTAGAAATACATTCATGCTAGAAATGCACTTTATGTTCAGATAAAAAAAATAAACTAGACAGCAACTTCTCGTTTTATTTAAACTTATCATTATCTGAAAGCAAGAGGGTCATCGATGACCTATCTAGACTCAACCAGATGCGGGGGATTGCTGAGAAAGATTGATGATCCGGGTCAGACCGAGGTCCGTTTTTTATAGATGAGCTGTTAAGACTAGCGTGATTTGGGTCTGGAAAATCACATTTTGAAGGATTAAGCCATGGTAATTCGTCAGACCAAGCTGTTCCTGACAGAAATCTCTCCACATGGGTGGTTGATCTGCGTGGAAATGCTGGAAACATGTTGGACTTGTATTTTTAATTGAAATGCTGTTCGGTGAGTAGCAAGCAGCATTGTCACATTCTTATGAGCTTGTCACATTCCGCAGCACAGGCATATGTGTAATGTCACAACTTCCACCTAACTTTAGCTTACATCTCTGTTAGGTTGGCAATATAAAACATTATCAATATTACTGTACTGTGTACAGTACTGTATCAGTAATATCTGTAATGAAAATACAAACTTGCAACGTACAGATGCAAGTTCTGACCATCCACTCGGACAACATTATGATTGTTTGAGAGCTCCAAATAGACACAACCATGTTCTCTATGTGTATATGCACAACAGCGGATATACTTTCATAACCACTCTAGAACATCTTTCAATGAGAAAAACGAGGCAGATCACTGGACACAGTACATGGTTGCTGCAGCAAAACAACATCCAACCCTCTACGTATCGCAATTTCACCTTGTTCAGAATGAACAACATAAGCACCTTTTGCATTTAACTGATAAAGTTTTACCATCTAACGATGATGAATTGTAATACATATCGAGAGCTCTCAGATATATAAATATTCGAAACAAGATTTTCTAATTGGGATTGAGATTTTTTTTCAACATATACTATTTTCTTTATAATCCTTTTCCCATCCTGACTGCCATAATAAAAGGCACCTTCCGCCACCTCTCTGTTCCTAGCCCTTATGGGCTTTATCGGAGGTCATTTTCGAAACCTAGGCTTTTGACATATTTCAGTCTGCCTCGGCCAGGATATCACCGATACAAATGCTACGAGTGACATCGATGTACTACTACTTAATGATTTGAAAACAAAACACATCATACCGAGTCTGTAGTAAAATTGAAAGGATTTAACTAAACAAAGGAACTGAATCATAACTACCTACCTGTAGAAGGTAAAAGAGACTTCAGCACACAATACAAAACATAAAAACGAATTAAAATACTACATGGAACAATAACAGCTCATTAACATCTAAAAAAAACAAGGACTAAAACAGAATAAAAAGATAATTTAGAAATTAAAATAATAAAAGATCAAACACGCTGCTCTGGGGTCATCCCTCGGACAGCGTCTTGCCAAACTAATGGCTACCCTTGCCGAGCAGCACATCGGATGACTGAAGTAACTCTGCAAAACTTGCAATTCACTTACGTACATTCTCTTTTTTTGAGGTGGTAAATAGCAGAAGACCACCATAAATTATTAAATGCTCCGGAAATGTCCAAGAAAATTCCCAGGGCATATTTCCTATCACTGGTTGTTACCACACTCATCACGCGAAGTATGGCGTTCTCAGTATCAATAATCTTTGCGAGGTTAACCTCTCATTTATATGCAGATATAGAACCATTTCAAGGACCTTACCAATAACTGGAAGCAACGTCAAGGGCCTATACGAAAAAGTAACTGCAGGATTTTTCTCGCCACCTTAAACAACAATTTTACATAATTTTATATCTTCTTCCAACACACAGCGAAGTATCCACGAAACAATAATTTATTAAAGATTCGTGTGCTAACTCTCACATTCACCCCAACCGAGCGAACAAGAAACTCCGCTGTTAGTCCATCAAAATCTGAATCCTTGCCCTACCTAAATCACAGATAACTTGACGCATCTCAGCCTCGGTAATCTTTGAGGACACTTCCGCAGAACTGAGTGACCTCTTACTACATCTACAGATGGTATGCGTTCTCTCTAGCTTCAGTATCATCAGACAATAAATCACTTTGTAATTTGTGTAAAATTATAGACGAAATTACACCAAATCAGATCGAGAGAGCAGGCAGAACGATTTTTTTTCATCGTTTGTGTCCCAAGACCCTATATACTATACCCTAGGGATGCCTTTTTCGCTGCTTATAAACAAAGGAACGCCAGGAGTCCCTTTACCGCAGTCCGAACTTTAAGAAAGTAATGAGATCTCAGAGCTCTATATTCAGCAACAAAAATTGCTCGCCGATCCATATCACCCTCATGTTGAGGAGCTGTCCGTAAACGACAAACAGCCCTCTTCATGCCGACAGTTCTCTATTCCACCATGATTCAAGCCTCTCTCGACCAAAACTTTGGATCAATAAAAGCCGCTGACAAATCAATTGCCAGGTATTCCAAATTCAAAAACATCCAGACTCCGATCCAAAACTCGAAGCCTGGCCGAAAGAAAATCGTCACTTTATTCCAGTCCGCATGCTATGTAGGAAACGACCCTGCTGAACCGGAATGTTATATCGGATAGTAATTGGAGTTACCAGCAATCTCAAAGAAAATCAGTTGATGATCAATTAAACAATCATCAACTACTTTCCAATTAACAAACATTGGCAGGGATAAACCTAGCAACGGTAACATCTGTGTTCGTTTCACCAATCAACCGACGCCCATTTACCATACCTACGTAAGTGAGCAACTCATCAGGTACGTTGTGTACCTTTAGATCAAGCTAGACTAAATAGCCTTCTATTAATTCACCGTCACCATTGGTGAAACCGCTATGCCTCAACAGTGAATTAGCAATCACATTCGCACCTTTAAGGATTGGACCAATGCCAGAGAACCAATATCCAAAGACATTCCTTGTTGAAGAATAAAAACTGTTATTCAATGATGAAAAACATCATTGTGGTGATGTCCTTCATCACCACAAACAAGCTGCAGGATTTTCACAGAGTTTAGTTCTAAACTAAATCTGCAGCACTTGAAACAGCGCTGAAAATCTAAATACTCCTTGATCTTACAAAAAAAAGTCTACACAAACAACCTGCCCTCTACAATGAAGCTCTTGAAAAGTTTGGGACAAACTCGAAAATCGTATGGTAGCGTTCCGCTTCGCGCCTACCCGATTTAAATAATAATCGACACTTATACTTGAATGTAGCCTCATACGAGTACATCTGAGTATTTTTATCCCTATTGAAAGCTATTAATTTTTCTTCAGACTGCCGTCGATCTATGTCATAAACAATTACTTTAGGACCCCTCTTGCCTTTATGGTTGACTTTCATATCGGATTTTCCGACAAAGTCAGAGATAGCCCGCAGAGTTTCTTTGTCGTCAGCAATGATGACAAAGAAACTCTGCGGGCTATTCCCTTTTTCGTCTTTCTAATATTACGAATTCTCTTGTCCTGTCTCTTTTGTCGAAGACGATCTGAAACTCATCCTTTATCTTCTTAGTTTTTTTATTAGTTGCCCCTTTCTTTAGGTTGACGAACAGAATCTCTTGCTGCTTACGGGACAGACTAGCCTCCTGCCTCTCTTTCAGCACCTCTGCGTACCGTTTACGCTGAGGCATCCCCTGCTGTGAAACGAAGTACGGATACTATCTCCCACACACTTTAAATTCCTCTCACTTCAGGCTTAATAGCAATTTTTTTATAGCCTTGAACCAAAATCTCAGGAATGGATTTGAGTTCCCTGATCTTAGGGAGAATCTTATCTCACACATTAGTCTTAGTACTTGGCTTTTCAAAAAATTAAATTAAGAAATTGTACTTCTCTTCAAACACCCGTCCTAACAGGGCTGAACCTCCAGTCTTCCCATTTCCTTTTGAAAACTCCTTAATCATTAATTAATCTTTATTCTTTCCAGCCCGCGAAGAACTAGAAGCACTTACTCGCGTCTCTTCATCCCCAGAAGAGGATGAAGAGTCGTCGAGTCTAACTTCAATAGTTTCCTTGATTGAGCGAGATTTAGCTTACTTGGGACTTACCGGTTTTTCCTTCAGTTCCATACATTTTTGAAATCGCAAAAACAAAAAAAAAACAGTATCTTAAACACAAAACGCACACTGATATAAATAAAAAATAGCCAATGGTGAAACACCTTAACGAAATAATTAAAATTAGAAACACAAGTAAGCAAAGAAAACTAATAAAAAACAACATAAACAAAATGGTGGCCAAGTGGTTGCTAATAAACAACAACAACTTTTAATAAGAATCAAAATAAATAATAATTAAACGATTTAAATTTAACTAAATATTTATAACTTTAATATAACTTAAGTTTAAATTAACCTGTCCAAATTAGTCCGAGTCAGAAAAAGGCCAAACAAACTACTAATACAAGTGGCCTAGATAACAGTAAAAACAATCTACACCACCAAAAATTAACAAATAAATAATATATATATATATATATATATATACTAAACACTTAAAAATTTTACACAAACAAAACCTTACTTTTGTATCCTGTAAAGATACTTTGTTAAAAACAAACAAAGAAATCCGAATTATAAATCAATCTTTTAGCATATACACAAACTCAACAGCCCTAGTTCGCGTTGCGTGTTGAATTCAATCCTTTTCCAGCCGAATTATAAGTAAGACGCTCAGAAATAGTAGCTACACATTAAAAAATTATAATTTTTTTGAACATATAAATAGCCAACAGAAAATATTTAAAAAATAAATTGTTTATGAAAGGATTAAAAAAAAAATCATCAGTTTTCTTTTAGTACAATACCATTTTATAATGAAAATTCAATGAAAGATTTAACTACAAAAGAATGTCAAGATATATTTAAAATATTATTCCAATTAATTATATTTTTTTATGCAGATTGACAAAATATAAAAGACTTCTTTATGAAAAGTAATCTTATGAGATTTGTTAGAGTTTGTTTGACAAACTCGTAAGTTTTCAATTTTGGGTATAAAATATAGATTCTAAAAAAGGATTAAGAAAGTAATGCTAAAACAAAAACAAAACTATGGATTCGTATGTTGGTTCTGAGGCAGATCGATGTAATAAGGAAAAGTCTTCTATTGTAATTATTTTTTCATCTGTCTGACTCGTTTCCCTTTTCTTCAATAACTGTATTTTTCTGTCTATATTCATAATAATTTTTCCTTTGTTCTAAAGAGTCTGTCAAGATTTTTATCATCTTTTCAGAATTTTTTTTGCAACATCTATTACGAGTATTTTATTTTTTCTAAAAGTTAGAGTTTCGTCCTATTCATACTCATTAATTACTCACTTCCTTTTTATTTTTTTTTTGATAGTATTACGATGAATTACAGCAAAGTATGAATAATTATTTTCTATTACCAAATCAATTATTATTTTCCTTTAAAAATAAAAAGTGTTTACAGAATTATACATTAATTTTCAACGCAATATTTTGCGATGCTTAACTTTTCACTCAACGTCATTAGTCTATATTAGGTCTTTGTACAATTAGTGCCTTTAAAAATTACATTGAAACGAGTATAAATAAGTTAAAAGTCAACTTTATCGAGATCTATGTTTTGTTTATAATTTCTTCATATACTAATACATACACAATAACTGTTAAATAGTAATTCAGAAGGTTTTGTGGTTTACATAATAATTAGCCACTTTACTCAGTGCAAACATATGTAACAAGATTTCTTGTTCCTTCGTTGATTCATGGCATAGGAGTGTATTTTCTTTAAGTATGGAAGTAAAAATAACTTAATGAAAGATTAGATGTCTTAACAAACTTTTTAACTTATCAATAATCTATTACAACCTTTTAAACAAGTGTCCGATCAAAATGTGAATGCAGAGGTTTGTGAAATGTAATTGTAGGGAGTGTAGGGTATTAGCTTGAAAAGATTAAAGCCAGATCCGATAATATAAATATTTAAAATAAGATTTTGTAATATGGCTCGGGATTTTTCAACATAAATTATTTTATAATAAATCTATATTGTTATACAAAGTAATTATAGTTCAACGTCGATAACAACGAATGAATAAGTTTGTAATAATTTAGTAAAAAGACTTATGAACTCTAACTTTAGAGATAATTCGTAACGAGTCAAGAATGACGTTGCGTTGTATTACTCTGTGCGTTCACTACGAAATGCACATACAGATACTCTGCATAAATAATTCATAATACAAATGTATTTAAACTTCAAAATCTATACTAAGTCACAACACATTTTTGTCTAGGTGTACGGGGACTTCTCGCAGGTACTGTACATATACGAGAATATTATATATTGAAGTCATTAATATTCTCTAAGAAATGTGAAAATTCTTTTAATACCTTATTAAGATTAATTAAATCAAATTATTCACAGAATTTCTGTGTTTCATATTAGGTTTTTCTGGGACAGAAATATGGTTATCGTCCAATTCCAACATACATTGTCAGCTCGGAGTTACAGATGCTACGAGATGAGTTAGCCGCAAACGGTACGGACGTTTCATTACTAGATACGTGGTACCGTAAAGACAGTAATGCAGTACCACCGGTTTCTGTTCTCCAGCCTATTTCTTCTATCTTAGTTAACTTTAACAATAAGGTAACACTTCATCATTTTCCTTTTTAAAAGTATTTTTTAAATAGTCAAAATTTGTTAATAAAATTATACGTAATTAGTTATAAATTAAATAATATTTAATAAAATAGAATAAGCACTTTAGTGCCGTTGGAAATTAAAAAGCTAAGATGGTTATAAATAATTATTAATTAATAATAAAGAATTGGTATTTGCTAGTAACATAAAGAAAATTTTAGTAAATAAATGGCATTATTAACAGATTGCAAACAAATGAAGTGCTTACTCGTTGAAATAAAAATTTTAACCGTTTATTCGGTATAAAAAGTGCCAGATGTGGCCAAGAATACATTCATTACAGTGCAAGAGGGTATTGTCGAAATTGCCATTTTCGAAAGTTTTTTCTCTATCAACCTTCAGTGAAGATTCACCTACTTCAAGTGAAGGTTGGATAGCAAAGGCACTTTGTTTTATTAAATTCAGGTACACTTAGTAGCAATCGTGTGCTGTACATTTTAAATACATAATATTCAAACTTATTTATTATAAAAGTAACTATTTTTCAAGTTTTATGTTACAGAAAAATGAGTAAAAATAGTTGTTTTGAATAGTAAGAAGAAATATTGAAAGTTGACGTCCTAGAAATTAAAATAGTATGCTGGAGGAATAAATTTTTTAGAATTTTGGTTTATAATTGTAAAAATGGTTTAATGTTACGTAACATTTTGTATTTTGCATTTTGCATTAGTTTATGTTCTTAAAAATTTACGAAAGATAAGCTTAGCCAAAGGAAATATTTAAAATTCCTGTGAAAGCTCATTTTTAAACCGACAAGAGAAAAGAAAATTTTGAATGTGTTTGAGTTAAATTAATACATTTTTCTTTAAATTTGATCGAAAAAAGATTTTTGAAGATTGGTATAATAGTAATTGTAGTGGTACGAAATAAGCATTTACATAAAAAAGAGAAGATGGGAAGTAATAAATAGATTCATTTTTACCGGTAAACCCCAGTTTTTTTTTATCTGAGAATTCTAGACTTGTTCTACAATAAACTATAGCTCATTGTGTAGTAATGACAAATGATACTTTTAAAGCTGTTAAATAATTATTACGTCTGATTACTAATTAACTAGTTTTTTTTTTAACAAGAAAGACTTACTTTATTGTTTTAATGTGAACTATGGTATATTAAATTTACTGTTGAAGGCAATTTAAATTAATTAAGAATCTTGGATATATTTGTTTTGTAAGTTATCATAAATTTCTATAAATAAACATTCCACCTTATAACCTTCTAAACTGAAATTAAATTCAGTGACATCACCAATCCAAGTTTCTGTCTATGTAATAACTTGAAACTTAACTTTAATATTATTTAAATAAAAAACAAATTCATCAACTTTTTTCTTATGCTTCTTATAGTCATATGAATTATTTTTAGGCCATATTTATGGTTAAAATACAACTGACGATTAAATAAAAAAAAAAGCCATTTGCTTTTATTGTATTGTAGCAGTCATTCACTATCAAATCATCTAATTCATTATTGAAAAGGCATATTAGGATATGTTATTAAACAAGTTAAAATTTACAAAAAGTCTAATAAGAAATTGAAAAAAAAAACAAAAAGAAAAGATTACCCAATTCCTGTCGGGATAAAATTAATACCTGCAATCTGAATGATCAGTAAAATATGAAAAATATTCATTTTTCTATTATCCATTAAAAAATTAACACTAACCCAATTATAATGAAACACATCGAAACATAGTTAAATATATATTAGAACAAATCGAGATTCCGATTTGTAAACAAGTTTCTTATTTTCTAATCGAGCGATGTCATCCTCATTGGTCTGACGGTTCTTGAGTCAGGTTTTTCATATAAAAACAGTTTTCTTTCTTTCATCCAAACATATGTAGGCTTGTTTGGTTTTATAAGTTCCCTAACTCTATTTAGGATGATTTTGTTCAGTTGCATGAGATGTTCATTGATATAAGTAGTTTCTTGAGGAAGACGTCCATCCAAATCACTAGTTTTAAGAGATCGCTTTTCCTTGGCAGCAGGCAACCATTTCATCTTTGAAAACCTGTGGTCTAATTTGTATATAATAGGCTTAATTTACCTTTGCTTGTAGGTATCTTATAGGCTATCGATACTTCATCTCTGCTGAAAGGTGTATTTATTCCCTTGGCTACGTTCTCTAAAACCTTATACACATCTTCGTTTGTGTTTTCGGAACTCCACTAATTTCTCGGTTGTCGATTTGCGAGTATTGTTGTAATTCATTTACTACATTTCTACTTCACGTTTTTATGAAATTTAAATTATTTCATGTTTTCAGTTCTTAGAGATGAGCATTCCTTCTTTAACGTTTCATTTTCAGTTTTAAGTTGATCCATAAATATCTTAATATTCTCCACTGTTCTACTCGATGCGTTTTTTTTTTCATTAAATTGATTAAATCTGATATTGATAAGTTTCATTATACTTTCCTTCACTGAGTTTACAATATCTTTTAGATTTTTTCTTTGTCTCTTTTAACCCGGAACCTTTCTCTCATATATCACATTTCCTGGTATTATTACCTGATCTCAGCTTACGAAGGTTTGCAAGAGATCTGAGTCTTGTGCACGTTCGATGGAAGTACGATTGGCAAACACAGCATTCTATGATTTCTTTTATGTTCGTAAATATTTTGTTACACGAATCTTCCATAGCGATTAAAGGAAGATTATATAATCTATTGTAATTAACAAACTTTTCCCGGAATATGGACTGAACTTATTAAATGGGTAAAATACCCACTTCAGGAAACCGCACAGTTTTATAGAAAGCTTATCATTCGTCCGCTTAAGCATCTCGAAAAGAACTGTCCACGAGTTTATGTTGACAATATAGATATTCCATAATACAACAGCGTTTGGTATCTATGATTACACTTGATACTCCGTGACAAGGAGGGACTACGTACAAGAGAAACGAAAGCAGCATGTCGTCAATCTAAGAAAATGTAATAGTTAACGAACAGAGAATCTCAACTCTCTTTGACGAACAAGGTCAGAACCTTGTATATCAGTAGCCAGTCTGGACATACGGAATTCAACTATGGAGCACTAATAGTAAGAGCAATTTGGAGTTCATCCGGGTGATTCCAGCAAAGTTCTAAGGAGCATATCGGAATTCGTGAGGAATGCTGAAATTCTCGAGTACCTGGGGACTCCGTTTGTTCTCAAAGACATTGTATATCTGATCACAAAGTATATATATATATATATATATATATTTACATACTTAATTATCATGTTAATTTGGCTTTAAATTTTTTGAAAAATAGTGAGGATTTCAGACATTTTAAAAGACTTTCACATGTTGGACGTAGGGATCAGATCCTGATGGTAAAGATAAGTCTTCTAAGTTGAATGACTGTGAGGTTATGGAACAATTCAGGAGGGTGGCATGTGTCTTGAACACATACTATACAGGTTATACTTGGTTAAGTATGGTAATATATTTGCGGCTTACTATAATTCTGATTATCTGTACTTTCTGTTCTCTATCATTATTCATGTTTTGATTTGAATTGATTATTATTTTATTGTTGTTTAATTATTTGGATTATGTAGTAACTACTCCCGGACTTTGCAATTATTTAATACTATTATTTTGATGATATTTTATTTACTTTCTGGACCCTACTATTATTTATGAGTTGATTATTTTCCAACATGTGTATTTTATTACTTTGTTGTTATTTAATTATTCCAATTACTTTAATTGATTACTTCTGGACTTTACAATTTTTTCAAATCAAATTATTAGTATTATTTATGCATTGGTCAGTTGCTTTATTTGCTTTGAGGAGTATCTCTGGATGCTCCTCTTTCACGTTAATGTTTGACACATGTCAGAATTATAATAAGCCGCAAATATATTGTCATCATAATTAACCAAGTGTAACCGAGTATGGATGTTCGAGACACATACCATCCTCCTGAATTTTTCCGTAACCTCAGAGTCGTTCAACTTAGGAGACTTATCATCTTTACTTTCAGTATCCGATCAGATCGGAAACATAGCTTGAGCCGTCTAAGATCCTCGCTATTGCCCAGTGAATTTAAAGCTAAATATTTAACATGAGATTTAAGTCGAGATATATACTTTGTGCTCAGATGTTCAATCTCTTCATGAACAAATGGAGTCCCAATATACTCGTGAACTTCAGCATTCTTTACAAACCGCAATGGTTGCGTTATGATCCTTTTTTTTTTCGTAGGAGGAGGAAAAAAGCTCTACCAGCCGAAATCTGCCCGCACAGATGTCAGTGTGGGGCTCTCACCCACTAAAACTACCTCCCCCTTCCCCTCCCAGGGGCGGCCGGAATCGCCTTTCGGCATAA
>JAAAKQ030226717.1:0-7500 GCA_010016005.3 Zanna intricata | reverse complement strand
GTTAGTAAAATAATCCACACAGTTAGGGTTATTAATCATCAACATAATTAACACGTTAAAAGGTTAATTATTACAAATTTGAATTCGCCTACTAATGGAGATTGTGTATATTTCCACATATGAGGTGCTACCCAAAAGTTCAGGGAATTTTACCATAAAAATAAAATAGCTTACTATAACTTTTAATTTCCACTGTCTCCTTCAAAGTAGACCACTTGGGCATTAATACAACGATCCCAGCATTTTTCCCATGATTCCATCATCCCTCAAAGTCTGCAGGTGTTAGTGTTCAAAGCACGTTCTTGCATTTCTTCCTGAATCTCATCAATTATATTAAAACGATGGCCTTTCGATTGAAATTTTATTTTCAGAAAGAGAAAAAAGTCACACAGGGCAAATAAGGTGGGTGGGAAATCACTACCATCTTTTTGGAAGCCAAGAAATTCCAGACGGCTCGAAATGTGTTCGTTCACGAGCACGTTATCATGGTGCAGAACCCAGCTGTTGTTACCCCATAGATCTGACCTTTTGTGCCTGATGCTTTCACGTAACCGCTTCAAAACTTCACAGTAGAACAACATCCCATTGACAGTTTGACCAAGAAGAATAAATTCCTTATGTCTTTGAAGTCAAAAAAAAACAATCATCATGGACTTCATGTTGCTGCGAACTTGGCATGTTTTTTTAGCCGCAGTGAACTTGGCAACTTCTACTGCGATGACTGCTGCTTAGTTTCAGGGTCATATCCGTACACCCATATCTCATCACTGGTTATGATGTTGGAAATGAAGTTAGGGTCATCTCTTGCTGAATTTTTCAATTCACTACAGACAGCTATGCGATTTTGTTTCTGGTCGCTTTTCAACAGTCTGTTGAAAATGACTGTTGCATCATGTTAGATCACTTATTCTGTTATGACATGTGATATACACAAATGCAAAACAACATACATCACTTTCATATTACAGAATGTATGCTGTATACCATGATTATAATAATTCATTTTACACAATCTCTTTTTACAGTTTTCTGCACAGACATGATGAAGCATTTTCAACTGAACCTGTCAAAAACACTGGTAAAGGAACTCCACTAGGATTCTATCATGTTCAAAATGTAAGTTACTGTTAATTTTATTTTTCTATAAATAACAAATTCAAGAAATATCCATAAAAAAAATTTCAGTTTTAATTTATGGATGAAAAACTAGGGATAATGATACCATTTTAGTACCCCAATGTAGCAGGACAGTATGCAACTGGCAGTGATAGAGAGAGGTTCAAATACAACTAAAATAGAAACAGAAAGTTTACGATGAGAATGAAATGATTGAAGATGTTATCAGAAATTGCATGCCTTATTGTAAAAAAAATCTTCAATAAAAAGACCTAAGTAACTATTGTGAGTGATGAACAGTTAAAAAAATTGATGATAAAGTTAAGAGAATTGTTTGTTCATTATTATCTCAAAATTTCCAAGTTTGTTTAAATAATTTCTTGCATAATTTTTCATAAGTTGTCAAGAAAGTAAATGGGTTGTATCTCAGTGTTTTGACTGTGGAGAAAATGCGAGGCCATTTTTATAAGCGTGACTTATAATGGAACTTGAAAGTTTATTAAATATTATGACAACTGTTATAATGTTCCTGAAAGATTTTATTAGAAAAAAGAGAACTTTATGGAAAAATATTTAGTTTAAATTATATAAAATGCTGTGTTATTATTTTATATGCAGAAATAAATGGAAGTTTCTTTTTAAATGGCCCCTGTAATTATAGAATATTATTCCTCAAAAATGGATCTTTTTTTGTACTCCATGTCATTTTAAATACAATTAAATTATTATGGAGTGTTAAGGTGATTCCTAACAGTTTTCCTAATACTATTCAGTTCTCTTTGCTATTTTATTTTAATAACCATTTAGCCGTACCTTTATGTGAAAAATAAAGTTTGAGAGAAAATTTTTATAACTAAAAATTGAATTGTTAGTAATAATACTGAGCTTTTTTTTATATTACATTAATGTTAAATTTTATTAACATTATAGGAAAAAGCAATCAGGAACACAAATTTTCTAGAAATTATTGTATAATTCTCTCATAGTAGAATTTATATGCAGGCGTCCTTGGCAAGTTATCATGCCATTGCTGAATATTTCATATAACCAGTCAGTTAAACTTGAGCAGTCAGTTTATATTAAACATAAGGATTAAGTAAATTGAAACAAATAACTGATAGTTAAAATAATTTTATCATAGTTTAGATTAATCTAGCATGTGTGTGTAATGTACAAAATAGTTTAAGAGTTGGTGCTATGATGATTCAGTGAGTACAAATCTTGAACAGTAAAAGATCCATGTACTGGTGCTATATATTCTATTATACTGTACTATTTTTTATAAATCTTGTAATATGTGATATGCATAATTCACAGCTTTAATTTTTACAAGATAATTAATTTTCAAGAAAAATCCCTTTGTAACATTATCTGCATATCAGCTATTTGGCTGACTCTTCTCTAATCATTTATAACTTTGGGCACTCAGATAACCAATTTTATACTGCATCTAACGTAGTACACCTACCCTGTAAAATATATTTCTCTTTATTTTTTTGAATATTTATTTTATTTATTTTTTTAAACATTATTTAGTTTATGAGAATGAAATTTTTTACTCCACATCACTGTTTTTTTTTGTAAAATGGTTTTACCTGAGATTTTTCTACTACTGTAACTAGAACCATCAGATTGTAAAAGATGCAGTTTATTCTTAATCATTACTTTTTCTTTAACAAATACTGACTATTATTGTTGGGTTCGAACATTTTAAGAAACATTATGTAAGGCCCACCGGTTAACATGACATCGCAAATCAGCTGATTTTGAAGTTGAGAGTTCCAAGGTTCAAATCCTAGTAAAGGTAGTTATTTTTATAAGGATTTGAATACTAGATTGTGGATACCAGTGTTCTTTGGTGGTTGGGTTTCAATTAACCACACTTCTCAGGTGTGGCCGACCTGAGATTGTACAAGATTGCACTTTCATTCACATTCATAACACAACATTCTCATTCATCCTCTGAAGTAATACCTTACAGTAGTTCCAGAGGCTAAACAGATAAACAGAAAGAAGAAACATTATGTAAAGAAATTCCTTTAACTTTTCCTTTTAAGTAAAAAAAGTGCTATATCAATTTACTTCATCATAAAATAAAGCTACTTTATGACTAACAGTTTATCACATTTATGGATGGTTAATCTTTGATCAGTAAATTAATACTCTGGGTATAATTTGTGAAGTTTACTAAAAAAATAAATCTTACATTCAATGTGTTTTTAAATACTGTTAAGTGAAAAATAGTTTATGGATATGTTGTATTACACTGCATGATTATATTGTCTATTACTGGTTTATTACAGAAGTTATGATTGATGAAATCTTTTTCATTAAACATAATATCTTTGTGTGCGCTGATATTGATATCCCAAATGAAATTTAAATTTAATTTTCAGATCACTGTACCAGTTACTAAATCATTTATAGAATATATAAAGACACAACCTATAGTATTTGAAGTATTTGGTCACTACCAGCAACATCCACTTCATAAAGATGCCAAACAAGAAAGTAGTCAGTAGTAAGTATCTGTCTGTATTTGTTAACTATTACTCTATGTTTGAGTCAATGGAGTCGATACGTTTTATTGAGAATTTTGTTCCGTAATCAGCTTTTAGTTTTGATAATTTTACTTAATAACACCTTTAGTAAGAGAGTTATTCTATTTTTTTTTTTATAAAATATTGAAAACTAACAAAAATTTGTTTTTCAGTATTCTTATGTGAATTAAAAAATGTTTACTATTCTGCATTTCTCTGAAGTTTCTTTTAATGCAATAAATGCATAATTATAAAGTTTGTAATCTATTAAAATATTATTAAAAGAGGGTTTTTTCATAACGTTCTATAATGTTTTACCAGTATATGGACATTTGTTGACCCACACACAAGCTAACAAATGCTCTTCGACAGTAAACACACTTGTATCCACCATTGTTCCCCACTTGACTACAGGTCATCCCATCACGAATGAACACACCAGACAATCCTCCCCATTTTTTCCAGCATCAGTGAGCAATATCAGCGATGAGAATTGCCCACGGAAGAGCTCTATTAACCTGGATTTATTACGGTGTAAAGGGACTTCCTGCTCACGCTGTATTTATTTTTGTTGTACTAAAAAATAAATAGTTATCTTCCTTTTTTCAGAATTCTGTTTTTTGATAGTTTCAATTAAATTCCTTTGTTTTCCTCAGTTTTTCATTACCTTACCTCTTCTTCCTACATTTCCACTTTCTCTTCATTAATCTTTGTTAAAGGAAGTGTGTACTTAGGATTTGAACCAACCAAAATTTTTTCTTTTCTTATCTTCATTTATTTCTTCTCTTTTCTCAATATTCTAATTATTTTCTTATTTCTCATTCCCTCTACACATTTAACTTTCTCTTTATCCATTTAGCTTCATAACTATTCAGGTACTTCTTGTATTCTGAATGTCTGTGATCAAACTCTACGTGATAATATATTCCACCAAAAATATTTGGCTACTTTCTTTTATAGTTCGATAAATTGCATTTGCTGTCAATAATACTTTTACTTTTTCATAAGCTCTTTTTTCCATGTGTACTCTGCTTCTTATTTCCTCTCTAAGCTTTCATTCCAAGACCAAACTTCCCTCTACTTAAATTACTTTACCTGTTCCATATACTATCCTTCTAGCATAATATTAAACAAGCTTTCTTTCTTAATTTTTCATTTTGAACTTCTTCCTATTGTTACTGTTCTTTTCAGTAAAGATAAACAGAGGAAAAATAAAATTTTGAGGACTGATCAGAAAGAAGGCTTTGTTTTCCACTGTTACTGTTGTCTTCATCGCAAACTAAAGTTCCTCCTCTTATTTCATCAACACCTCTGTTTTAATGCTTGATCTTTCTATTCTTTCTCCTTCCACCTCCCTTTTGCTTTTTCTTCTTTTTTCTCGTTCCACCAATCCCTTATCTACAACTTTCTCTGTTTATTTTTCAACATATAAACATAGAAAATTGTTTTCGATAAACATTACCTCTCACAACTCTTTCATAACCCATTTCTCTTTTTCATTTCCTTTTATAACTATCACTTTCTATTTTATTTACTATACGTTTCATTAATCTCTTACCATTTCAGTTTATATTTAGTTCTTTCTTAAAGTTCTCGGCATACTCTTTCCAGTCTTACTGGTCGAATTAAAGTATATTAATTACATATTCAGGCTTAAATTTTCCTATTCACTTCTGTCAGCACTTTTTAAGCAATGAAGATATCCTGAAATATTTACTCTTTATATAATGTCACTGGAAGCGCTCAATTTTGTAAAATATTTTATTACCATTTTTGAAATATAGTTATTTATGTATGTATTTATTTCATTGCAGTGTTCGTCAACCGCCAAAACGAATGTTGCCACCTTCTATTCCTATTAGTCAGCCAGTACGATCCCCAAAATTTGGAGTTCTTCCTTCTCCATGCACATCTCATGTTCATGCAAAATATGATGTACTAGTCTGGTTTGAAATATGTGAACTTGGTAAGTATATAATTTGATTATGCTTTTGTATTAATGTATTTACAATTAACTATTTATTATTTTTTATTAACCTCTTTGAATGGAACATTGTAGTTCTATAGTATGCCAGATGTTTATATTATAATATATATATATTTATTAATTTGGTAAAATTTATTATTTTTTTATTGTATTTGTCCATATTTTCCTCTGTACTAATTATTTAAAGACAAAAGTAAAACTCAGCTTTTGACCTATAGTATTGAATCTAACAATATTTCTTACCTTATCTTATTACTTCCCCAATTTTTACATTAAAAATGCTTTCAAGAATTTCACTCATCATCAGTTAACAAAACTCTTTAATAAACCCTTGAAACTGCTTTTAATGTAAAAATTGGAGAAGTAATAAGATAAGAGTTATTGTTAGATTCTGTACTGCAGGTGGAAAGCTGAGTTTTACTTTTGTCTTTGATATATATACATATGCACTATAGCTATAGGATAACAGGAACATTTATAAAAGGGTATAGCTTATTTTTTTATTATTAATTTAGCTGTGGAAGAAATTTTTTCTAGACAGAACAAGCTTTTGGTGCCATGAAAGTTATTAAAATGTCAATAAAAGAACATAATTATTATATAAAATAACAATCATTTATAATAAATTTTCTCGATTTCAGTATTTTATAACTAACTTTTTTTTTCTTTTTTTTCAATGAGGAGTACCTTTACATACGCCCCACAGGGTCTTCATGGGGTGTGTCGGACACGAACCCAGGACACCACTGTCTCAAGCTAGCAAACAGCTAAGTAGGTTCCAGAAGATACGTGCGCAATGTAACCTATCCCTACCGACTAAACCTTCCTCACTGCTTCCAGGGGGCAGCTGGAATCGGCTTTTGGCATGTTGTCAGCGAGCCCTGGATGCCGAGGCAGCAGATTAACCTAATCTGTTGCCCCACAGTTCGGGCTCCTGCAGTGGAGCCCCCTATCGAGGTCCTCCTGGGATCATTAGGGCATGGCAACCCCCTGCTTGTGGTGAGCCGACACGACTTCTTTCAGGAGACTATGCTTCCTGCCCTACTAGCCTAACCTAAAGGGGTAGCGTGTGCATTAAAAAATGCACAAGTGCCCCTCTCTCACATGCATGCAACCTCTCAAACCTAAGAGGGGCCCGAATGCTTCATCAGAAGTATCCCATCCAGTACACTCATGCGCGTTTATAACTAACTTTGTATGCATAAGCAAATAATAAATTCATTGTATGGATGCATGAAGTTTTACTCTCTGAAGTACCTGCTTTATAGAGGTACAAGAAATGTGCAAAGGAATTTTACCTTGTAAAGGTAATAATTTACAAAGTCTTGCTTTTCTCACCAAAAGTTAATAATTTCTTTCTTCCTTTTTTCTACCCAGAATTAAATTAAATGTTACTGTTAATAACTTAGGCTAGCATAGCATAATTTTTTTTTTCCTATGGAGTATCTACCCATATATTTTTTTAATTAATACTTTTATTTATATATTGTTCCTTAACATATCCAACTCTTTTTGTAAATTTCATTGTTTCGTTTCATTTAATGGGATGTTGATACTTATAATATTAATTACTAAACTGATAATTAAGAAATATATTCTGTTTATGAAGATAAAAGTTTGAAAAAATTATTTCAATTTGTCCACACAGCTCCGAATGGTGAATATGTACCTGCAGTAGTTGATCACAGTGAAGAGTTACCATGTCGTGGATTATTTTTATTGCATCAAGGAATTCAAAGAAGGATTCGGATTACTATTGTTCATGAACATGCTCCTGAATTACGTTGGAAAGATGTACGAGAACTTGTAGTTGGTAAGTAAACATTAATTACTAATTGTAATTATTAATTAATTAAT